>WBZZ01000406.1:257500-283038 GCA_019918135.1 Paulinella micropora
AGAGACGGGAGGAGGAGGAGCATATGGTAATCCCTTACCACCTGCCTACACGGGAGGAGGAGGACGAAAAATGGTCGACTTGATTCATAGTGATGGAGAGGAGATCACAGTGGAGGAACAACAGTGGGTGCAAGACCACTATGACCTCACTAAAGAAGAGTTTGATAACAAGATGGGGGGAGAGAAGGATACCTATGTGTGGATCCCTCAGTATCAAAGAAGAGAGAAAAGTCGTGCTAAAAGGATGTCTATATCCTATTATCAAACACAGCACAGCTCCTCGGCAAACTGGTCTCTGATCCAGAAAAAAGAAAGAAGATACAGCATATCAAGTTTGGGGACACACACACGCACCTTGAATTACTCGATGCTATCTTTGGGGTGTACACTCAAACCCTGATTTGGGAACGTTCATACGGCCCACGATGTGAGGGTTACCTCCAGTACACAAACCCAAGAGCAACGGCCAGATTCCTCGCAACTGGTCAGGAGGCAGTCGATGTAACAAAAATGAAGACCAATCTGGGTTCGAAAAACTCGAGTGGCATATTTCATTTTTTTACGATGGAAATGAAGGCCTTGGAGGAGGGGAAGGCAGAGATGGAAAAAAGCATTAAGGCAGCAGGAGAAACTCATCCTGTGATTGATGAGTTAGAGAAGACCGACAGAGTTCTGACCAAGATCAGACTGTTGATGGGTGCGTTACTGCATAAGGAGGCATGGAAGAGATGGATTCCTACCAAGGATCACTCTGTCCTTAAATCACTTAGCAACGCACCACCGGTCAATAAAGCAGGTGTTGACCAATATGTGGAGAAATATAATTTTCTCAGATCTGCTTCTGAATTGGTGGCCTTTATCACTCATGCTTAAAAGCTGGTGATATCTGAGAAGAAGAAGGCGAAAGAGAATGAGGAGTTCGAGAAGACGATGAGACTGGAGAGAATGAAAGCAAAAGTGATGCTGCAAAGGCACACCCTCCGACATATTTGACCCCACCAGCTCCTGCCCCACCAGCCCCTGCACCCCCGGGCTCAACTACGGTGGTGGTCACAAACACGGAGAAGAAGGACAGACAGAACATCATAAATGCCTTCAAGGGGAAGAAAGGATGAGTGGCAAGTCTCATGCTATATGCCAAGACGAGCTCAGACAAAGACTCTGATGCTTCGCTTTTGAGCAAGCTCAAAGAGATCAATGCCTGCATGAAGGCTTTTCCTTGCGACGAAACGCAGGAATACGAGGCCCTTGTTACTGTTTTTGACCAATCTCTAGTCTCGGAGGGATTCGATCTGACACAGTACAAGTTTTTGAGAAAGAAGGAGGAGATTAAGAGAAACAATGCAACAGGCCTAGACGCTCAGTGTGAACTGGCGGTGGCCACACTCATTTCATATTTTCAATCTCATGGATACCAGCATCTCTGCACTGGTACTCTCATAGGATTTGAAATCTTTGAGACAGTGGCGATGAGTTTGAGGAGTGTTGTTGGCTTGGCGGCGACCCTTACGGAGGTAGTTTCCTCCTATGGGCTATTCTATGGCCGCAAGTCGATCATCCTCTATTTCTTCTCGGCGTTACACACAGTTAACCCGAGCAAGCTTACTCAGCTCATACAACAATACTCGACGTTTAGCTCAGTGAAGTCCAAGAACTTCCTCGAGACACACGTGTTCGAAAATACGGTTCAAAGCGTTGCTCCGTCAGCACTGTTTCAAGAAGTGATGAGTGCATGCTCAAACATGGACTCGCTCACGGAGGCACATACGGCACAGGCAGGCGGTGTACCTGTTGGCGCACAAGCCACGTACACAAACAGAGTTGCCGGTTGGAAGAGACAGAGAGAGCCAGACCTGAAGACCGCATGTTGGAGGTGGTTCGCGGGCTTGCAGTGTAAGGCACAGATGGAGAACAGAGACTGCTCTTTCAATCATGATAGGCAGAACCCAACAGCAAGGGCAAATTTTCTGAGCAGGACGGAAGGCAAGGAACCGGGCCTTTTCAACATGCTTCAGATTGCCGCTGCGAACGAAGGTTGGTATGCCAATATGTGTGATGATCTACATGAAGAGGATGAAGGAGAAGAAGGAGGAAAGGGAGAGACAAAGAACTTAAAGGCCTCTCAAAGAGGACGAGGAGGAGGAGCAGGAGGAGGACGAGGAGGAGGAACATGGAGAGGAGCCTCGAGGTGGTCGAACAGCTCTCCCTCCATAAGGGGTATATTGCCGACCTCCTCCTCTTCCTCTCTGAGGGCCCCCACCCAGAGGAGGAGGAGGCTCATGGGCAAGCTCCAACCCGAATTTCGGTCGAGCTCAGGCCTACAACACTGCCTTGGAGACCGATACGTCATCCCACCCGGACACTACTCAAGGTAATCGTTTCGAGGTGGTGGAATGACTGGAGGGGGAAGAAGGGATGAAGGAGAAGACTGTGAAGTTTAACTCTAAAGTCACAGTGCTTTCTAATGCTGTTGTGCAGAATGGGCCAACGCTTCCTCAATCTGAATACAAAGATGTGGGTACACAGAGACTGCAGCCCCAAGGTAGTCTCATACCCGTTCATACATCACGGTTACCAATGATAACTGATGCAAATAGGAAGGCGAGACTTGCGATGGAGGCGAGGAGGCCAATGGCAGACGTATCGCCTCGGCCAAGCAAACAACCACAAACAGACTCAATGTCTACGATCGCGGCGGGTGGCGAGCAAAAAGACAATGTGTGTACTCAAGTGCCACAAGACAATGTCGCTCACATAGTAAACGCACCAGTACCGCAGAATAATAAAAATGTTAATGAGGTGAAGCAGGAGGAGAAGAAGGAGGAGTTGAAAAACTTAGAGACAAGACTCCAAAATTTGGAACGTAAAGTTCTTGTTCTCGCAGCCAATATACACAGGCCCGATGTTCTGTGTTATACGGAACTTTATTGTGAAACATTGAAGACAATATTAAAAGTTGGTAATGATACGATGGCGAATATTAATATTGTCGGCCGGAAGTTTTTTTATCGATACCGGGACTGGGTGGACGGAAATATGAAAAATTCGACTGGCACTCTGAAGGGAGTGGGTAGCCGGACGGTCATCACGGGAATCATCACACTGACCTTTAAATTAAAATCCGCACGAGTATACCGCATGGACCTTTATGTCGTCCCCGGTTACCACGGGTCAATATTACTATCGTATGACCAATTGGCTACGATGGGGGCTGTGATTGATTGCGCCGCACGGCGAGTGATATATGGAGTAAAAAGAGGAGAAAAGAACGATATTGATCCCTTCAACGCTACTGACTCTTATGAGGCTTATGAGCTGAGTCTAGCGACGGATCACAAAAAGATGGCCATCGCACATGAGGCACTTGAGGTGTACGTTCACCCCCATGTCGTAAGACCGGATGAGCAGTCCTGGACCGACAATTGGGAATTCCCGACCCTCTGATGACTTCGAGGAAGAGGAAGAGGACGGTGGCAGAGAAGAGCGACCTGACCAGGACCAACAGGCTGACCAGTTGCTTGCGCGTCTGGAAAATTTGGGCCCCAACCAAGGTGATGGTGGACAGGATGATGGTACTGCTGCCACAGGTCGTGATGGCAAGTTACTGCGTGACTTGAACATGCGTAATCTACGTGATCTGGGTGACAGTGAGAATTCTAGCTCCTCCTCGCCCTCTTCTGCAGCTGGTGGAAGACGTCGTCAGGGTAAGAGAGGAAAAGAGATTTATTCTGACAGAGAAGCGTTGGCTACCGTCGAGGATGCCAGAAGCTACACTGGTGACCTCCGTGGCTATGTGATGCTTATGGCAAAGAAAGGCAATGTATGGTCCAAGCGGAATCATGCAGAAATGCGCGATTGGGGCACAATTCTAGAACTGATGCGAAAGCGTGTAGGTTTTTCCGACAGTGATGATGCATACCGTTTCGCTGCAAGGCGTTTCGTTGCATTAGCTGCAGCCGAGGCTTTTCAGGACAATAAGACCATCGATATCATCATGGGTCCCCCCATTGAGGAATGCCTGCTGGATCGCCGCAAGGTTTCCCTACTCTACAGAGAGCTGAATCAGCGCCACCGCTTCGCAGATCGTGTCGATACGTGGCGTCGCAAGAAGACCAACACTTCTAAAAAGTTCAACAACAACAACAATATTACCAAGCGTAACGCTGCTACCTACAAGTCCGCTGGCACCCGGGATGGCGCGGGTCGCGCATGAGTAAGCGAAGCGCTCCCGGAAGTGATCTGATACCGCCCTTACCAAGACCAACGAGATCGCTTTCGGCTTCACGTAGAAGCCAACAACGGGCGTCCTTCAGGCTTCGCGTCTTCAACGTTTGCATGTCTATCATCGTAGCGTTGAATGTGCTGTTGGTTCCCAGCTTCTTTCCATCTTCCTCCTGGCTTGCTTTGCGTAAGCCAGTAACAGCAGAACATCTTCGAACCCATGGATTTCTACTCCGTGTCAGCCGCGATTTCGTGTCTGCGGCTACGGGAAGCAGCCTCCTCGCTCGAACGAGCTGCCTTCTTTTTCTTCTTCTCATTTAGGCGGTGACTCTTGCGTTGCGCAGACTTAGCTTCAGACGAGTTGGACGAGGCCATTATAAGAAAAAAGAAAGAAAAAATTTCAAGCGGGTGTACTGCCACCTGTGAGGAGACAGACGCTTGAATGAGAGCTTTGTGAAAAGCAAAAAAGAGTACCTGTGAGGAGACAGACGCTTGAATGAGAGCTTTGTGAAAAGCAAGAAAATGAAGCAGATACAAAGGAACAAACCCAAAGGCACAAACATGTTTGTGACAAATAGAGACTCACAAAAAGCCGATGTGTGTCACAAACTAATCACTGACAATCTGTGGCCAATAGTGAAAAGGCTGCTCAACAAAGAAATGAACAAAAAGACCAAAGATGTAGAAAAGATCACTAAGTAGAAGTCCTAAAAAAGGTCCGTAACCGTCCGTTGAAATATGAAAAATGACTGTGTCTATGGTCAAGTTCACGGAAAAACAAAAAATGCGCTGCTTAGTTTTCTTTGCCCCCGAGTAGACAAAAAGTGCGAGCACAGTATAGTTCATTCGTTCATTCATTCATTCATTCATTCATTCTTCTTCTTCTCCTCCTCCTCCTCCTCCTCCTTCTCCTTCTCCTTCTCCTCCTTCTCCTCCTTCTCCCTCCTTCCTTCCTTCCCTCTTCTTCTTCTTCTTCTGCTTCTGCTTCTGCTTCTCCTCTGTAGGCATTACCCCCCGGATAGCTGGTAAAAAGTACCTTTTCCTGGTGACAGGTGCACCAGCTTGTTTTTCAGTATTATTTGTCCGGATTGGACCTGATGCCATTTTATTCCTGGTCTGTTGCAGTTTTCCTTTTTTGGCTTCACTGAGCTAATATAACGAGACATCATTCTCATCTTTTGAGGACTGTGTTTGGTTGTATTACCGACTTTTTACGAGCTATCGTTGGGGGCATTACATTTGGAGTCCACATCACTAGGGTGATTTCTTTCTGCTTTGCCACACAGGCAACAGAGTGAATTTTCACTGACCTGTCTCACACGGGGACGTCAGACGAAAACAAATACTCCAACACAGCTCCCTCATAACTCTTTCACAAAACAAATAATTTGATTGGTCTCAAGCAGGTGTCTCGTACCCTCTAGCCCAATCCATATCTGTGTGCTCACAAGGAGACATCAGATACAAACTCTCTGTCGTTCTTGCTGTTCTCACACAGAGACCAAGAAGAAGGAGGTGGACAGAAGAGTGAAGGAACACACACAAAACACAAACAAGCATAGGGACAGGAGCACAACACTCTACCATTCTAGTTTGTGCATTTATCTGCATTATCTCACACATACGTCAGAGTATTTTTGCAACTCTCTGATCGTTTTCTAAAGGTAGATCTGAGAACCTATCCGACCGACTGTCGACTTCTCAAGGAGAGCTTTTCTAGCTTCTCTATTACTATCTGTGTGTAGGTCCAAGTGCCTCATACTAGATACGATATAGAAAAGAAGGAGGAGAAAGTAATCTGAGTAAGGAGAACAAGAAATCGGAGAAAGTCTCAAAGACTATTTTTCTCAAACAAAAACAAATATACAAACAGTGTTTCATAGAGGACAGGGAATCTCACTCTACACTCTCTATTAGTTTCTCTCTTCACTAGTCAATCGACTGAAGGAGGAACAGAACACAAACGAACAAAAACCAAACATAGGAGCTGACACTGTCCTCCTGTTAATTACTACTACGACATCATGTCGACAGAGACCGCCGAAGTGAGCGAATTCTCGGAGGCAGAACAAAGAAGAGAAGAAGAAGAAGCAGGAGGAGGAGGAGGAAGAGGACTGAATGAAGGAGGAGGAGGAGGAGGAGGAGATGAAGGAGTAGGAGGAGGAGTAGAAGAGCGGCTGGGATGATGAAGGAAGATATGGAGGAGACGAAGATGAAGGAGGATTTGAACAAGAAGAGACGGGAGGAGGAGGAGCATATGGTAATCCCTTACCACCTGCCTACACGGGAGGAGGAGGACGAAAAATGGTCGACTTGATTCATAGTGATGGAGAGGAGATCACAGTGGAGGAACAACAGTGGGTGCAAGACCACTATGACCTCACTAAAGAAGAGTTTGATAACAAGATGGGGGGAGAGAAGGATACCTATGTGTGGATCCCTCAGTATCAAAGAAGAGAGAAAAGTCGTGCTAAAAGGATGTCTATATCCTATTATCAAACACAGCACAGCTCCTCGGCAAACTGGTCTCTGATCCAGAAAAAAGAAAGAAGATACAGCATATCAAGTTTGGGGACACACACACGCACCTTGAATTACTCGATGCTATCTTTGGGGTGTACACTCAAACCCTGATTTGGGAACGTTCATACGGCCCACGATGTGAGGGTTACCTCCAGTACACAAACCCAAGAGCAACGGCCAGATTCCTCGCAACTGGTCAGGAGGCAGTCGATGTAACAAAAATGAAGACCAATCTGGGTTCGAAAAACTCGAGTGGCATATTTCATTTTTTTACGATGGAAATGAAGGCCTTGGAGGAGGGGAAGGCAGAGATGGAAAAAAGCATTAAGGCAGCAGGAGAAACTCATCCTGTGATTGATGAGTTAGAGAAGACCGACAGAGTTCTGACCAAGATCAGACTGTTGATGGGTGCGTTACTGCATAAGGAGGCATGGAAGAGATGGATTCCTACCAAGGATCACTCTGTCCTTAAATCACTTAGCAACGCACCACCGGTCGCCAATAAAGCAGGTGTTGACCAATATGTGGAGAAATATAATTTTCTCAGATCTGCTTCTGAATTGGTGGCCTTTATCACTCATGCTTAAAAGCTGGTGATATCTGAGAAGAAGAAGGCGAAAGAGAATGAGGAGTTCGAGAAGACGATGAGACTGGAGAGAATGAAAGCAAAAGTGATGCTGCAAAGGCACACCCTCCGACATATTTGACCCCACCAGCTCCTGCCCCACCAGCCCCTGCACCCCCGGGCTCAACTACGGTGGTGGTCACAAACACGGAGAAGAAGGACAGACAGAACATCATAAATGCCTTCAAGGGGAAGAAAGGATGAGTGGCAAGTCTCATGCTATATGCCAAGACGAGCTCAGACAAAGACTCTGATGCTTCGCTTTTGAGCAAGCTCAAAGAGATCAATGCCTGCATGAAGGCTTTTCCTTGCGACGAAACGCAGGAATACGAGGCCCTTGTTACTGTTTTTGACCAATCTCTAGTCTCGGAGGGATTCGATCTGACACAGTACAAGTTTTTGAGAAAGAAGGAGGAGATTAAGAGAAACAATGCAACAGGCCTAGACGCTCAGTGTGAACTGGCGGTGGCCACACTCATTTCATATTTTCAATCTCATGGATACCAGCATCTCTGCACTGGTACTCTCATAGGATTTGAAATCGTTGAGACAGTGGCGATGAGTTTGAGGAGTGTTGTTGGCTTGGCGGCGACCCTTACGGAGGTAGTTTCCTCCTATGGGCTATTCTATGGCCGCAAGTCGATCATCCTCTATTTCTTCTCGGCGTTACACACAGTTAACCCGAGCAAGCTTACTCAGCTCATACAACAATACTCGACGTTTAGCTCAGTGAAGTCCAAGAACTTCCTCGAGACACACGTGTTCGAAAATACGGTTCAAAGCGTTGCTCCGTCAGCACTGTTTCAAGAAGTGATGAGTGCATGCTCAAACATGGACTCGCTCACGGAGGCACATACGGCACAGGCAGGCGGTGTACCTGTTGGCGCACAAGCCACGTACACAAACAGAGTTGCCGGTTGGAAGAGACAGAGAGAGCCAGACCTGAAGACCGCATGTTGGAGGTGGTTCGCGGGCTTGCAGTGTAAGGCACAGATGGAGAACAGAGACTGCTCTTTCAATCATGATAGGCAGAACCCAACAGCAAGGGCAAATTTTCTGAGCAGGACGGAAGGCAAGGAACCGGGCCTTTTCAACATGCTTCAGATTGCCGCTGCGAACGAAGGTTGGTATGCCAATATGTGTGATGATCTACATGAAGAGGATGAAGGAGAAGAAGGAGGAAAGGGAGAGACAAAGAACTTAAAGGCCTCTCAAAGAGGACGAGGAGGAGGAGCAGGAGGAGGACGAGGAGGAGGAACATGGAGAGGAGCCTCGAGGTGGTCGAACAGCTCTCCCTCCATAAGGGGTATATTGCCGACCTCCTCCTCTTCCTCTCTGAGGGCCCCCACCCAGAGGAGGAGGAGGCTCATGGGCAAGCTCCAACCCGAATTTCGGTCGAGCTCAGGCCTACAACACTGCCTTGGAGACCGATACGTCATCCCACCCGGACACTACTCAAGGTAATCGTTTCGAGGTGGTGGAATGACTGGAGGGGGAAGAAGGGATGAAGGAGAAGACTGTGAAGTTTAACTCTAAAGTCACAGTGCTTTCTAATGCTGTTGTGCAGAATGGGCCAACGCTTCCTCAATCTGAATACAAAGATGTGGGTACACAGAGACTGCAGCCCCAAGGTAGTCTCATACCCGTTCATACATCACGGTTACCAATGATAACTGATGCAAATAGGAAGGCGAGACTTGCGATGGAGGCGAGGAGGCCAATGGCAGACGTATCGCCTCGGCCAAGCAAACAACCACAAACAGACTCAATGTCTACGATCGCGGCGGGTGGCGAGCAAAAAGACAATGTGTGTACTCAAGTGCCACAAGACAATGTCGCTCACATAGTAAACGCACCAGTACCGCAGAATAATAAAAATGTTAATGAGGTGAAGCAGGAGGAGAAGAAGGAGGAGTTGAAAAACTTAGAGACAAGACTCCAAAATTTGGAACGTAAAGTTCTTGTTCTCGCAGCCAATATACACAGGCCCGATGTTCTGTGTTATACGGAACTTTATTGTGAAACATTGAAGACAATATTAAAAGTTGGTAATGATACGATGGCGAATATTAATGTTGTCGGCCGGAAGTTTTTTTATAGATACCGGGACTGGGTGGACGGAAATATGAAAAATTCGACTGGCACTCTGAAGGGAGTGGGTAGCCGGACGGTCATCACGGGAATCATCACACTGACCTTTAAATTAAAATCCGCACGAGTATACCGCATGGACCTTTATGTCGTCCCCGGTTACCACGGGTCAATATTACTATCGTATGACCAATTGGCTACGATGGGGGCTGTGATTGATTGCGCCGCATGGCGAGTGATATATGGAGTAAAAAGAGGAGAAAAGAACGATATTGATCCCTTCAACGCTACTGACTCTTATGAGGCTTATGAGCTGAGTCTAGCGACGGATCACAAAAAGATGGCCATCGCACATGAGGCACTTGAGGTGTACGTTCACCCCCATGTCGTAAGACCGGATGAGCAGTCCTGGACCGACAATTGGGAATCCCAAGTGTGCACTGTCACAGTTCCGACATGCCATTGGGACAAAAAGTCTATTGATGGCTTAATCGAGAAGCGAAAGGAGGGGATTATATGTGTCGCACAAAGAAGCCCGTCGTTGGCGAGATTCGCGGAAGGAGTAGGAACAAATGTCCATATTGCTAACGGATACTGTTTCCACGCGAAAGTAGGAGAAGAAAAAGGGGAGGCGTTTGTACCAAGGAGAACGGGGCGAATCCCGGATACTCCACCAGAAACTATTAAAAGTTTTATTACTGATTTCTGGGGTGACGAGCCGACGTGGCCGCGTTCACTAACTGAAGTGAAGAAATGCATACGGACTTTATTCGAAAATAATAAGCCGTATACTATTATCCTGCCATATAATGAGAAGGCGATATGGGCGCAGGAAATAAGGGACCGGCTTATTGATCATCCTATACCGGTACCCTCTCGCAAGCAACAGCTAGTGGTGGCTTGTCGTATGGGAACTCGTGAGCCGGACACGGTCACGTATGAAAAGACGGGCCTAGATGATGTCTCGGAAGAGGACTTAGGCTTGGAGGACAGAGAACCCCTCAAGCAACATAAGAAGATGTCTGATGAAGATTTTCAAGCGGCGGCGCGGAAAATATTGGAAGAAGGAGTAGGCACGGAGAAGGAGAAGGAGCTTTTAAAAGCCAAATTAGAGGCGAACAAGGAAATTTTTGACCCTCCACATGCAGGTGGTGTCAAGCCTGAAGATTTCACTGCGGTTATTTACAAAATACCGGGTGCGGAGCCGTCACCGGCACCACGAAGGGCGAATTTGAGTATACATGAGGCGAAGATAGCGGAGGAGCTAGCAAGACAGCTGCTCAATGAGGACTTTATTGAGAGATCAACATCTCCAATAGTCTCACAACCGAGAATAGTGCCGAAGCCAGGAGGAGAATGGCGCCTGACAGTTAACTATGCTCGTGTTAACAAGGTGCTGGAGGAGGAGAGAAATCCTCTCCCGACATTAGAAGAAGGAAGAAGAGTACTGCGGAATGCAAAATTCTATTCGGTCATTGACCTTAAGAATGGCTTCTGGCAGATACCACTGGAGGAAAAGTCCAGATGGCTGACGGCGTTTGTGGTGGGTATGGAAATATATCAATGGAAAGTGCTTCCGATGGGCCTCAAGCAAGCCCCAGGACTTTTCCAGAAGGCGATGCAGAAGATGTTGAGCAGTCAGTACGATGATTTGTCTGACGGAGGCTTTATGAGAAGGCGGGGACAGCAGGCGGGAGAATATGCATTTTGCTATATCGATGACATTATCGTATACTCTAACACAATGGAGGAGCATATCGATCATTTGTCCGATATATTCAGGCGCATCGGAGCTTTTGGCCTGAAGTGCAATCTAAAGAAGTGTCAACTTGCCAAGACGAGTGTGACATACTTAGGGTACGAGATCTCCCATAATCGAGTTTCGATATCCAAAGAGAAGAGGGAGGAGATTATGAATCGACCGATACCGAAGAACCGCACTGAATTGCGCTCCTTCCTTGCGATGGCGCAATACTATAGCCAGTTTATACCCGATTGGGGTGCAACACGGGCTAAGTTGGAGAAAATGATAGATTTTGGAGACTTTGAGAAGTGGGGCGAAGAGGCTTTGCAAGCGTTTCATGCGCTCAAAGATCTTATTTATAAAGACCCGAAAGACGGAGGACTGGTGTTAACGATGCCTGACTTTACGAAACAATTCGTAGTCGATACAGACGCATCTAAGTTTGCGATTGGGGCTGTATTACAACAAGAGGATGAGGAGAAGAAATTACGCCCAATCATGTTTATTAGTAGGAAGTTGTGTGCGGCGGAGAGAAACTATTGCACAAGGCAAAGAGAGGCGTTAGCGGTGGTGTGTGCCCTCAAGAGGCTCAGAGAGTATTTGTGGGGAGGACCTCAATTTACTGTCAGAACTGATCATCATAACCTGTTATGGTTGATGAATCATGAACAGACGGGACGGCTGGCGCGGTGGCAAGCGTTCTTGTCTTGTTTCGATTTTACAATGGTCCATCTACCGGGGAAGCGAAATGTGGTCGCTGATAGCCTCTCTAGGCTAGAGTTTAACTCAGAAGTATCGGCGTTGGTGTCCACGGTGGAGATGGAAGACTTGTCCACTGACAAGGTGTATGAGGTCAGCCACATTGAGGCGATGGAGATGGCAAGTGGAGTCCGATACGACCGCACAGGTCTACGGTACAGTCCACAAGGCCCGGATCACGGGATATGTTGTGAGCTACATACCCAGGAGGACGCTGAGTGGTCCTATAAGGTATATGAGAATGCGAAGGCGAACATAAGAGAGGAAGAGGAGACGCAGGATGTTTATGCGGAGCCTCCTCAAGAGCGGAGAAGTGACCTAGACGATGACCCAGAAAGAATCGGGATACGGCTAGAAGATGGTACTATCCATATAGCCTCGCCTACCGCATGGAGGCAACAACAGGCTCAAGATCCGGAGTTTACAGAACTGATACAGTTATATCAGAACCCGGATGAGATACGGATGACGAAAGCGATCAAAGATCAGATGAAGGAGATGGGATGGAGAGATGGTCTACTGTGGTACAAGGGCCTTCACGGTCGCTATGCGTCACAGCCGGACAAATGGACCCTTTGGGTACCGGAGAGTCTGAGACGATTTATATTTGTCGCAGCCCACAATTGCCCACTTTTGGCGCATCCGGGTCGACAACGAACTCACATGTTCGTAGCGAGGCGATTCTGGTGGAAGAAGATGAAGGAGGAGATAGATCAGGCGGTGGATGCATGCATCCCGTGCAAGATAAACAAAACACCACTGAAGGCAAATTTCGGCCTGATTGGCGAATTTCCTCTTCATGCGGGGATGTTTGAGTTTAGACATTGATCATGTGGGACCTTTCCCAGAATCGAAGGATGGTTGCAAATACCTCCTTACGGCTATTGACAGAGCTATGTGCGATCATCCCTGTCAAAGACGTTACTGGCAAGACGACGGCCGAGGCGCTGATCGATAGGATCATCTCACAGATCGGAGTACCAAGAAAGATATGTTCTGATCGAGGCTCGGACTTTAATAACGAGGTCATCGACAAACTATCTAAGTATTACGGGATGAACTGGCAATATGTTACTGCCTATAACCCGGGAGCAAATGGGAAAATCGAGCGGGTACACAGACCCCTCAAAGCCTCGCTAAAGATGTATTGCACGAAGAAGGAGAATCAATGAATGTAAGAAGGCTGATTAAGTATGATCCCTTCTTATTGGAAGATGAATCCTTTGAGGAGGCGTTAAAACGGATGAAGGACGATTTCAAAGAGGTGCCGCCCATCCACAAGGAGGCTTGCATAGACCAAGACGATGCTTATCGGGCACCGATAGCTGAGAAGGAGAGAGTGAGGTGGACAGCAAGGAGAAGACTGACCGCATAAGCGCGGTGGGGACTCAGTCCAAGTCTCCGCGAGAGCATAGCGGAAAGAAGGAGAAGATCACAGAGGCGCAGCTAAGGAGAGCGCGGAATGATCTTATCAACGACCAACCGAGGAAGGCGATGAGGTCGATGGGATCAAAGGACGTCCACCAGGAGGAGGAGGGGGCGGACACTGACCCAAACGCGGGCAACGTTGAGATTGTCCATGAGCGATGGAAGGAAGGCGATGCGATAGCAACCATCGCATGGGTGAAAGATGCTTTCTATCTGATGAGACCAGCGGAACAACATGTCGCTGATGACACTCTCAGACTTATACTTGATGCGGGTCGTGGCAGTCCCACGACAGATGCGTGTCACACGGACACTCAAAATATCATCAGCCGCAAAAATAGTACAACCGATACTCCAGTTCTGGATAAGTATGGACCCGGTTGAGGATCCAAAGGCAAGACATTATCTGCCAGTATATAAAGACGCAAAAAGTCTCGAGACATGGGATGATACAATTACTCCCAGAGACAAGGATTACACTGCGTGGACCATTCAGACACTGCCAAGAGGAGTGCTTGATATCCCTTTTGAATTATCGTTGGGCGGAATCCCTAATAAGATCTGGGACATTCTCGAACAGTCAAAGTTCGATCTGACTTTTGTTGGTGGTCCTCCACCAGGCAAAGAAATCCGCGCCAGACGACGAAGGCAGTGACAAAGAAATTATTTTTCTTTATACGTCTCAAACAAACTGGTTGATTGCCCACGGCGTATCATGATTTGATCATGCATCATCAGTTATCAATATGAATATTAAAAAGACTCAGTGATGTAACTTGGCATTCGATCGCAACATACGAGTGCGAAAGGTCGATCGACGATGATACTACACCGTATACGGGGATCGCTAGTGTCTTGAGCGATGGTGTTCCCGGGTATGACCCTTTCCAAGTCCTGGGATGATGTTCTCGAAAATGAAATGTTCTCTGAAATTTTCATTAAATTATTTTTTACGATAGATTATATACTGTCGTACCTGAGCACGGTCAATCTCTACTTGTGTCGGTATATCGCAGGGTCGGGTACATACACCTCGACTTCGGATATAGTTATTAGGACTGGCCCCCTAATACTATATCATAGGATATCCTCCTTATACAAGGGTATGTCATTAAAAAAGACAATGTACTTACGATCTCCCTGTGAATAATAATAATAATAATAATAATAATAATAATAATAATAATAATATTGGAGTGTTGACTGTGACATATTTGAGGGAAATCCCGATGAAAAAACCTAGTCACACTTGCTAAACAGAGTTCCAGCCCAATGGCCTCAAGGCTAAACTGTGACGCCAACTCATAACCCTTTGGTGGTAGATGCTGGGGAGGAGGGTCGTTGCGCGCGTAAAAGATCTTAAACTCCGCATATGCTGGTTGATAGCCCAGGACCCAGCAGACACCAGATTGTATGGGTGGGGTTTCGAGGCAGCTCTAGCAACCGCGCTTGGTGTATGCACTTGCACATTCGGTGACGTCTTGCAAGAAGTTGCTGGGACTGCGGAATAACCTCGGCTTAGTGCAGTCTTGCCCTCAGGAGCTCCATCGGTGGCCCCGATCATCAGGCGAGAGACTGACACGGGGGGGTGGAGGACCTCGAACAAGGGTATTGGAGGCTTATGTCCGTTGAGGATATGCCATTAGCTGCATCAGTACGCATCAGATATAGTAAATAATAATAATAATAATAATAGTGCCTCTCTGTCAATGGCTGATGCATTTCTGCACATGCGCCTCCATCGTCTCACCCGTGAGGGGAGTACGAAGAATTGACGATAAGCTCTAATGACACCCCCGCAAGGGCAGTTCCAAGACTTCCAGACGGGCCGGTATGTTCAATGAAAATAATAATAATAATAATAATAATAATAATAATAATAATAATAATAATAATAATAATAATAATAATAATAATGATAATGATAAGAAGAAGAAGGAGATCAAAGGGGGAATCGTACTACAGCACCACGTTGCTTGTATTTTTTATTAATAGTACGTTTGTTCTTGACACACTGCCGGGAAAAAAAAAAAAGAAAGATTGAGGGGAAGGAGTTCAAAAATCTACAAGAATGGCTGGAGAATCCGCTTTGACGTGCCGTATGAGGATATATTTATCGTCTTTTAGCGTCTATCAGTGGGTCGATGCGCATTGTGGCATGACTCCATAGCGCATACTATTTGCAGAAAGAAATCAGAAGGTGTATGACGAAAATGCTATTTCCGTCATAAAATCGGGAGGGGGTACTGTAGGCATCACCCCCCGGATAGCTGGTAAAAAGTACCTTTTCCTGGTGACAGGTGCACCAGCTTATTTTTCAGTATTATTTGTCAGGATTGGACCTGATGCCATTTTATTCCTGGTCTGTTACCGTTTTCCTTTTTGGCTTCACTGAGCTAATATAACGAGACATCATTCTCATCTTTTGAGGACTGTGTTTGGTTGTGTTACTGACTTTTTACTAGCTATCGTTGGGGGCATTACATTTCTTCTTCTTCTTCTTCTTCTTCTTCTTCTTCTTCTTCTTCGCCTTTGATTTAATGAAGTTACTTTTACAAGTGACCTCTGGTCATCCATACAAATCGTTAGCCCGAATGTAATTGATTTAACTAAGACTGTGACTCTTATTAAAAAAATATTAAAATTATTAAAGTAGACTTGCAATATATTAAAGTAATAATAATAATAATAATAATAATAATAATAATAATAATAATAATAATAGTGCTTCTCTGTCAATGGCTGATGCATTTCTGCACATGCGCCTCCATCGTCTCACCCGTGAGGGGAGTACGAAGAATTGACGATAAGCTCTAATGACACCCCCGCAAGGGCAGTTCCAACACTTCCAGACGGGCCGGTATGTTCAATGAAAATACTGGTCCAGACGGATCGGTATGTTCAATGAAAATACTGGTGGCACCGACGGGAATCGAACTGGCGACAGGGCCCAGATGGTAGAACTTGACCACTGGGCTATCACGGTGTCCAAATAATAATAATAATAATAATAATAATAGTGCTTCTCTGTCAATGGCTGATGCATTTCTGCACATGCGCCTCCATCGTCTCACCCGTGAGGGGAGTACGAAGAATTGACGATAAGCTCTAATGACACCCCCGCAAGGGCAGTTCCAACACTTCCAGACGGGCCGGTATGTTCAATGAAAATACTGGTCCAGAAATAGACCGGTATGTTCAATGAAAATACTGGTGGCACCGACGGGAATCGAACTGGCGACAGGGCCCAGATGGTAGAACTTGACCACTGGGCTATCACGGTGTCCAATAATAATAATAATAATAATAATAATAATAATAATAATAATAATAATAATAACAATAATAATAATAATAATAATGCTTCTCAGTCAATGGCAATATATTAAAATAATAATAATAATAATAATAATAATAATAGTGCTTCTCTGTCAATGGCTGATGCAAATCTGCACATGCGCCTCCATCATCTCACCCGTGAGGGGAGTACGAAGAATTGAGGATAGGCTCTAATGACACCCCCGCAAGGGCAGTTCCAACACTTCCAGACGGACCGGTATGTTCAATGAAAATACTGGTGGCACCGACGGGAATCGAACTGGCGACAGGGCCCAGATGGTAGAACTTGACCACTGGGCTATCACGGTGTCCATAATAATAATAATAATAATAATAATAGGCTTCCTCAGACTATAGCATCAGATCCAGATCCTGGACATGTGCCTCCATAATAATAATAATAATAATAATAATAATAGTGCTTCTCTGTCAATGGCTGATGCATTTCTGCACATGCGCCTCCATCGTCTCACCCGTGAGGGGAGTACGAAGAATTGACGATAAGCTCTAATGACACCCCCGCAAGGGCAGTTCCAACACTTCCAGACGGGCCGGTATGTTCAATGAAAACCCTGGTCCAGAAATAGACCGGTATGTTCAGTGAAAATACTGGTGGCACCGACGGGAATCGAACTGGCGACAGGGCCCAGATGGTAGAACTTGACCACTGGGCTATCACGGTGTCAATAAATAATAATAATAATAATAATAATAATAATAATAATAATAATAATAATAATAATAATAATAATAATAATAGTGCTTCTCAGTCAATGGCAAATGCATTTCTGCACATGTGCATCCATCGTCTCACCCGTGAGGGGAGTACGAAGATTTGACGATAGGTTCTACTGACACCCCCGCAAAGCAGCTCCAAGCCTTCCAGACAGACCAATACTTTCAAAGAAAATATCATTTGAAAATACTGGCACCGACGGAAATCGAACTGGCGACAGGTCCCAGATGGTAGACCTTAACCACTGTGCTATCGCGGTGCCACTAATAATAATAATAATAATAATAATAATAATAATAATAATAATAATAATAATAATAATAATAATAATAATAGTGCTTCTCTGTCAATGGCTGATGCATTTCTGCACATGCGCCTCCATCGTCTCATCCGTGAGGGGAGTACGAAGAATTGACGATAAGCTCTAATGACACCCCGCAAGGGCAGTTCCAACACTTCCAGACGGGCCGGTATGTTCAATGAAAATACTGGTCCAGAAATAGACCGATGTTCAATGAAAATACTGGTGGCACCGACGGGAATCGAACTGGCGACAGGGCTCAGATGGTAGAACTTGACCACTGGGCTATCGCGGTGTCCATAATAATAATAATAATAATAATAATAATAATAATAATAATAATAATAATAATAATAATAATAATAATAATAGTGCTTCTCTGTCAATGGCTGATGCAAATCTGCACATGCGCCTCCATCGTCTCACCCGTGAGGGGAGTACGAAGAATTGACGATAGGCTCTAATGACACCCCCGCAAAGGCAGTTCCAACACTTCCAGACGGACCGGTATGTTCAATGAAAATACTGGTGGCACCGACGGGAATCGAACTGGCGACAGGGCTCAGATGGTAGAACTTGACCACTGGGCTATCACGGTGTCCAAAATAATAATAATAATAATAATAATAATAATAATAATAATAATAATAATAATAATAATAATAATAATAGTGCTTCTCTGTCAATGGCTGATGCATTTCTGCACATGCGCCTCCATCGTCTCACCCGTGAGGGGAGTATGAAGAATTGACGATAAGCTCTAATGACACCCCCGCAAGGGCAGTTCCAACACTTCCAGACGGGCCGGTATGTTCAATGAAAATACTGGTCCAGAAATAGACCGGTATGTTCAATGAAAATACTGGTGGCACCGACGGGAATCGAACTGGCGACAGGGCCCAGATGGTAGAACTTGACCACTGGGCTATCACGGTGTCCATAATAATAATAATAATAATAATAATAATAATAATAATAATAATAATAATAATAATAAATAATAATAATAATAATAATAATATAATAATATAATAATAATAATAATAATAATAATAATAATAATAATAATACTAATAATAATAAGAATAATAATAATAATAATAATAATAATAATAATAATAATAGTAATAGGCTTCCTCAGACTATAGCATCAGATCCAGATCCTGGACATGTGCCTCCATTGGGTCACCGGGGTCAGCCGATCCCAACGCATTGTCAGAACACCAAACAGACATAGCAGCAACAGCAACAGCAGGGGCAGATGGGGGCTGTGAAGTGCATGAAGAGCTAGATGCGAGGGTTTTAGCTGAAGAGAAGAACTCGGAGACACTACGCTGCGCTCCCGAACCCCTCTCTCTAGCCAGGACGTCCACACTGCGCGGACGGCCGCGCCGCGCAACATCAACGTCACTTGGGGGAGAGGGTGGGACAGAAGCTGATGGAACCTCAGTGAGGTCAATCACCTCCTCGCCCCCATCCTCCACCCCAAGCTCCTCCCTTTTACCCTCCCTAGCAGACCAACACTCAGACACATATGATCCAAACAACACATCCAACTTTGGAGGGGGACGCAACGCTGTAACCCCTAACAACGCAGCAAGCCTAAAGTTACTGCGGAAGCGCGACTTTCCCTGAAAAAGCTTACAAAGCAATCGTGATTGATCCACATGCGACATATCATCCCAACCCTGCCGCACAGAGCCCTCCCGCTCCCGCCCAAGCAACACATCCTCCACCACAACCTCACCACCTACGACCTCACCACCCTCCTCACTCCCTCCATCCCCCTCAGCACCCCCCACAGCCATGCCACCGAGCCTCTGCATACTCAGCAACAGCTGCTTACGTCTCCCCTCATGCATGGGGCAATCCCATAAGAAGTGCGCAAGGGACTCATTGACATCATCATGACAACAGAAGCAGCGAGGGGACATGCCACTGACCAACTTGATGCGGTACAACCGAAGGCGGTTGTTGCAGCTGAGCAACCTTCTCCGAAGCAGATTATAATGCGCATCATCAAGTGCTATCCATCTTGGGAACTCCTTAGTTCCAAAGACTTGTCTTAGGATGACTCGCAGGCCATCAGTAAGATCGCTGCCTGCCTCTCGCTTGTCCCACATCAGTTGCTGCACCATCTTGACGTCCTGCTGAAGGGCCCACTTGTCCACAGTCGAACACCAACCCTCGAGGTCCTTCTCTGAGCTATTTAGGAGCTCCTGAAGCCCTTGTTGTAGATCCATTGAGTCCCTGATAGCGCCTTCGGCCTCCGCAGTCCAGTCGGATTTGACTTGAGATGCGATGACAGGAAATCGCTTCTCCGGTAGAACACGCAGCCGTCCATAGAACTTCAGTTGCGCCGCCCGCCGCAAACGCTCCGCACTCAAAGAGCGCGCCAGAAAGAGTGCAATCCACTTGCTTGTCTTAGGGCTGATGCCGAGAATCATCCTCATGGGGCGCAGCATTGCTGCCTCCAGCTTGGTGAACTGCGATACGGGGGCACGCCAGACATCGAAGGCGTACTTCAGCTTGGCCCCCACAAGTTGATTCCAGCACATGAGACGATACCTAGCTTGTATCTCACCTGCACACCACAAAGAGTACCAACCTGCGGTGGCGACTTCAGTGACACGCGTAGCCCGCAGGGCCTGCTCCTTCCACTTCAGGTCGTCGGTGATAACCACTCCCAGGTACTTGTACTGACTGGTGACACAAAGCTTCTGGCCGCGAAACCACACCACGGGCTCACCTCGCTCCCTGATACTTGGTCGTTTCGCCTTGCTCGACGTGTAAATGGGCATGATTTCCGTCTTGCCGGGCTTCAAGTTGACTTCCAGCCGGTAATCTTCCGCGAACTTGGCCACAACATTGAACATCTTCTGGAGCTCGGTGCAATTGTGAGCGATGAGGGCCACGTCGTCCGCGTATAGAAGTGCCTTGATGTCGTTCAGCCGCTTCACATCCGTGATCTTGAGGGCACTCGCCAGCCGATCACACAGCTCATCCATAAAGACGTTGAAGAGTGTGGGAGAGAGAGGGGACCCCTGTTGGACGCCTACACCCTCCAGTACTTCGGGGGTGAGTGCTCCATCAACTAGCACTTGCGACGAAGTCTGCTCGTAGCACCTGCGTAGCGTGCGCCAGAACTTGCCCCTTACACCCAGCTTCCAGAGCCTCTCAAATAGACTATCTCTCCAAACAGACGGGAAAGCCTTGCGTAGATCGACGAACAGGACATACGACTCCCGCTTCTGCTGCTGACGCCCCTTCAACCTCTGCCAAAGGGTAAAGACCTGATCCGTAGTGCGACGCCCCGGGCGGAAGCCTCCCTGCTCTGGACGTAGCTTATCCGGGCCATCCACGAAGAGCGTTAGACGAGTAGCTAATAAGGACAGATACAGCTTACCAAGGCAACTAATAATCGAGATATCCCTCCAGTTGTCAGGATCCGTAGGATCCCCACCCTTGGGGATATTGATGATGATTCCCTTGCCCCAAGCTTTTGGAGTCCTCTCGGCTTCTCGAATCCAGTTGAAGTACATCGTTAAGTAGCCATTGATGTAGGCGCCGCCATACTTGAGCATCTCGTTCTTCACTTTGTCCTCGCCACAAGCTTTGTGGTTATTCAGGGCACGTTGCCTTGCAAGGACCTCCTCTTGCGTGAACGGCTTGTCCAGCTCTTCGCAAGTGTCTTCACCTACTTCGTGCTCCTTCATAGCCCGGGCCACCTCATCTCTGAAGCGATCGTTCCAGTGGAACTGCCGCTTAGCTTCGGCTTCCTCCCACTCCAGCGAGCCTGCTTCTGCACAGCACTCCACCACAACAGCCGCACTTGCCGGATTTTTCCGTGGCTTCACCGAATTTTTCCGAAATTCCTCCCACCGAGCGACCTTTTCCGGCAGCGTACACGCCAGTGAGCCATCCTCCCTTTGCAACGGCGCGGAGACCTTCGTTCTGCGTGCCCCGCCAAGCCGCTTCGCGAGTAGCCAAAAGCGCTTTGAGGATTGCTCGCGTTGACATTTGACCGCTTCTTCCTGCACTTGCTTGAAGGAGGCGGACTTCTTGGCCCGAGTTGCCTTCCGAATTTGCTTGCGGAGCCGTAGCCAATTCAGACGGGCTTCCGCATTCGATTCATCCCTCCTGTATGCTGCGTAGGCCTCCCGGCGCTGCTGAATGAGCTTCTTTAGCTCCCCGTCGAACCAATTGTTGGTGAAACGGGGTCGTATACATCTGGAGCCAAGGACCCGGTGCGCCGCCATTCGGAAGGACTGCGCCACTCGCTCGGTGACGTCATCTACCACCCGTTGGCTGTCGGCACCACCCGATAGGTCAAGCTCAGGCAGCTGATGTACTCCAAGCTTCTGTAGGCAATGCTGGAATACGTCATCGAATTTGTCGCGTAGATAATCCAGCGCTTGCTTCGCAGCGTGATCATTACCCGAGACACCAGCACCAATAAGCTTATCAACACGAAAGGACCTGTAAGGTTTCGCAGCCCGCTTTGGCCGGCGCTGGCCGCTCCACGTCAGTTCGGCCCATACTGCCTTGTGGTCCGTATCAAGATCATCTTCGCATACTCCGCACTTTGCTCCAGATGCCAAGCCAGGCGACGCGCAGATGTAATCGAGGAGGTGCTTGCCTGTGCCCATGCCGCGCTGCTCACGCCGGGACCACCAGTAGGACCCTTCCACTGGGCACGAGAAGCCGCTCAGATTTCGCAGGCCCGAAGCGACGAGGACAGCCGCGAGTCTCTTGCCGTTCTCCGAACGTACCGGTGCTCCCTTATCATCGACCTCCCCGTGCTGACCGACGATGCCCTCCTCTTTTCGGCTGCATGCCGGCCCGAGCTTCGCGTTGGCATCCGCCACCGTGACCACAAGACCTTTGGCTCCAAAAAAAGCTATAGCCAGGCCGCATACGCCTCTGACGACTCTTCTTCCTGCGTTTCTGGGGAAAGTAGCCGTTGCCCACATAGATATCCTGAGCGCCGGTAACACCCGAGGCGATACGCAGCCACACTTGCTGCCGGTGGTCGACGGGGGCTGACACCAGGTTGCAATACGGACCAAGGAAGTTAGCCACCGCGAATAGAACCCCACCCTTGCAGCGATTTTTGTCGCTGACCTCCGCAGGTTTTCCAAAAATCCGGAATCCATCCAGGCTGCATTTGGAAAGTTGCTTCTTGCCCATGCGGTGCTCCTGAGCCCCGATGACTAGCCAGCCCTCGTGCTTGTAGAATGATGCCCATTCCGCCGTGCCTACGTTGTCGTATGCCGTTTTACCCTGCCAGTTGTGACTCGCGACGAGTAGCTTGAAGCCGGTATCGAACTGCTTGGAGCGGTGCTTCTTGGCTCGTTTCCGGACCCGACGGCCGCGCTTGGCTTCCGCCCTCGTGCTGCCCCCTCTGCAGGTGCTTGCGCAGGTTGGTCCCCCACTGCACTGGCCGCCGAATGCAGGGGCACCACATGCACATCAGCACACTCAGACACACACTTAGGTGCATCGGCAGCCAATTCCGAAGACACCACCTGCACATCATCGACACATTCTTCATGCAGAGGCAAGACGCGATATCCCGTCGCAGCTTCCTCCTTCCGGACCGCCGCTTCCCCACGCAGATGGATGCGAATAAGCCTTCGGACACGTTCCCTGTCCCTGAACCTGCGCCCAAGGGCCACATTGACCCCTCTGCCGAAGAATTTGAGATGTTTGAGTTGCTGCAACGCCGTCTGCCTGCTGTCATCGTCCTCGTAGACCAGCTCCAGGTGACGAGACATTCGCTGGCCTTGCCACTCCATTACCGGGACCACCAGACCAAGACCGCTCATTTTGGAGGCGATCTCCTGTAGATTGGCGCGTTCTGAGAGCCCCCAGACAATCAGATTACGCCCGTCCTTGTCGTACCGATCTACCCGCCGGTACCGTCGAGGCGGCGGTGCCATCTGCCATATAGCGCCGCTCGCCTTATGTTGAAGCGCCGACCCGTGTGCCAGGTTTGGGGAGGAAGGATGAGGCGCAGCTAAGATAGCCTCTCCACGTGGTTCAGGAATTCCGTCATATACGCGAGCCCTCATCCTCCCATCCTGGGACATCGGGCCAGAGCCAGTCGAAAAGGCATTCCCACGGGGATTGTCCAGGTCTTCGGCGATTCTACCTTGTCCCATAAGGGCCACAGTGGTAGCTCCGTGCTTCGCGTATTTGTAATCCATTGAGAGTAGTAGACGGCCAATGTCGCTGGCCATCACCGCCGCGCCTCTTTACGCCGAGGAAAGCGCCCGTCCATGCAAATAGCATCGGCAGTATCTGCAACACACACTACACGCATTTCCGCCGGTGTCACTGGACGCTGCAGCGTCGCTTCGTGCCCTTCGGCGCCCGCCAGCACCCCCAGCGTCGCCAGAACCTGCCTCAAGCACTACACACACTCTCCATCGCATCGCCAACGCCTCTACTCTCATGCCTTATGGACTTTCAGCTGCTCCTAACAATACACATCATGAGGTACGGGTGTCCCCGAGTGGAGCCAGATCGGACGGCGTGCCGCTGAAACTCCTTCCCCCACGTGGGTATAGAAGGCGCGAACCTAGCGGTACCTATAGGGTCTTACAGACAAGTATAGTAATCCCAGCCGAAGCTGCTCAGTTAGAAATGCAACGGTGGAGGGTGTGAATGCATGGGGCAAGGCACGGCAACGCAGCAAGGCACTGGCAAGGCATTGGGACCGACTGAAGCCCCTCTCCAACGTGCGCTCATCATGTGTTCCAGTTAGGCAACCCCGAAGAAGCGAAGATAGGGAGGAGACAAAACCCAGATAGGATGAAGATAGGATTAACATGAAGCCGAAATGGAGCCGAGTTGGAACAGGTCAACTCAGCCCCATCTCGGCTCAATGTGAATCCTATCTTCAACCCATCTCGGTACTGTTTCCTCCGAATGCTCACCTCAACAAGATCACCAAACCGGAACTGGAAGCACCCAGGCATTTACTCGGCAGGAAATTCGGCGAAAATGGGCTAACCAGGAAACCAGACCCAAACCAACAGCCAAGAAAAACGAGCCAACCAACAATCCAACAGACAACCCACAACCTGCCTGGCCGAACCCCTACGAGTAAATGCCCAGTTGAGAGTTGCGCATATCCCGGTGACCGCCCTCCCCAAGCGGTCACCTTCGTGGGGAGAGGCCCAACCACCTCCTCTTCCCATGGAGTGCCATCTTGTGCACCCCTCCAGAATAATAATAATAATAATAATTAATAATAATATATAATAATAATAATAATAATAATATATAATAATAGTGCTTCTCTGTCAATGGCTGATGCAAATCTGCACATGCGCCTCCATCGTCTCACCCGTGAGGGGAGTACGAAGAATTGACGATAGGCTCTAATGACACCCCGCAAGGCAGTTCCAACACTTCCAGACGGACCGGTATGTTCAATGAAAATACTGGTGGCACCGACGGGAATCGAACTGGCGACAGGGCCCAGATGGTAGAACTTGACCACTGGGCTATCACGGTGTCCATAATAATAATAATAATAATAATAATAATAATAATAATAATAATAATAATAATAATATAATAATAATAATAATAATAATAATAATAATAATAAATATAACGGATCGGTATGTTCAATGAAAAATACTTGGTGGCACCGACGGGAATCGAACTGGCACTGGCGACAGGGCCCAGATGAATAAGAACTTGAAACACATGGGCTATCACTGTGTCCAAATAATGTAATAATAATAAATAATAATAA
>WBZZ01000407.1:0-20000 GCA_019918135.1 Paulinella micropora
CGCTCTCTCCTTTTGTGTAAGACTTCTTTTCTTGATCCGCGCATGAGGTCCCAAATAACAGCGGTCAGGCCCGTGCTGAAGCGCCCCGCGCAGCTACAGTACCAGTTCAAACACAATGAGAAGGGCCTGCTAGTGGGCCGGTACAAGCTCAAGACGCGCAGCGCGTGGAAGCCCTGGCGGCGCGCCTGTGCGTCTTGCTACGCACAATACAAAGTCTTCCGGCGCGCGACCGAGGCTGCTTGTGGGCAGCACGGCCCAACCGTGGCGGGGGAGCGCTGGGAACCTAGCAGGACCGAGCAGCAGTACCAAGCGCTTCTGCAGCTGCAGGTCTGGGCCGCGGGGGTTCGGCTGAGGAGCCAGAAAACTGCGCTTAGGGCGGCGCACGCTCATGCACAACAGAACGAGCACAAGGCCCAGGTGTACAGAGACTACTGCCAGTTTGCGAAGCACAAGTACGACGAGCTGCGGCAGGCGTGGCAGCAAGCACGCGACGACTTCCAGCGCGAACAGTCGTCGCGCTTGGCCATTGAGGCGTGCGCGCTAGATCTGCTGAAGCGCCAACAGGCAGGGCAAGGGTCTGTGGAGTGGCAGGAGCGGGCGACGGCGCCCGAGGCAAAGTTAGCACAGGTCCAGCAGGAGTCGCAGCGGCTGCGGACCATTGCCGACGAAGCCGTCAGGCAGGTGCAACAAGATAAAGAGAGGATCGCGAGAGAACAGCAAGAACGCGAGAGCTGGCAGAGGAGAGCTCAGGCGGCGGAAGCCACGCTAGTGGAGGTGCAGCAGCTGCAGCAGCAGGTGTTGTTGCCCTTGTGGCACCTCTCCACGAACTTGCCTGCCCCAGTGCCACCCTGCGTGCCTCGCATTCCTGGCGCCGTTGTGAGCAAGCCAGGCGAACGAGGAAAGTAAAAAAAAAAAAGAAATAACAAAAAAAAATCCCTGACAAAGTCTTAATCTTGGCATGCGTTGGCACGCACACTGAGGTGCCAGGATTCCTTTTTGCACATAGGTTTGCAAAAAAGCGTGATATGGTCGATAAGGGCAAAAGCCAGCCGATTTTTTTTTCACATTGGAAGCCACTGGCGCCGTTTGTGAGCAAGCCACTGGCGAAGTAGGAAAGTAAAAAAAAAAATCCTTGCAAAAGTTTTAATCTTGGTACTGAGAACTACAAACAAGGGACGAGGGGAGGGGGGGGGGGGGGGGGGGGGAGGGAGGCAAGCACTCCCCTGCCCCCCCCCCCCTCCCCTTTTTTTCTCCCTCTCTTAAATTTCAGTGCCAAGATTAAAAATTTTATCAGTGATTTTTTTATTAATTCTTGTACATTCTTAGCGCGCCCCTACCCTAGTGATATAGCTGAAAAAAGGCAGTTCTACCAAAAAACCTGGAAGCACTGCCTTTTCCGGTCGTATCATAGTCGTGCAAAACTTAGCGCCAAATGAACGGGCCGCTCCGGTCTCTTTTCCTCGGGGTAACATATGTTTTCCCGCGGAAAGAAAAGCGCGCCAAAATTTTTTTTTGTTGCGCAAATGGCAAAGCCTGCGCACTCCCTCCCCTTCGGAGGGAGGAGGGAGCGGGAAGATAAGGGGGAGGGGGGAGAGAAGGGGGAGGGGGGAGAGAACGGGGGCGCCCTCTCTCTTCCCCCCCCTCCCTCTCTCTTCCCCTTTAAACAAACGAAAGGGGGGAGGGAGGAGGGGAGGGTTTTCCTCCCTCTTCCCTCCCTCTTCCATCTTCCCTCTTTTTTCCCTCTTCCCTCTTCCCTCTTTCTTCTTTCTCCCCTCTTCCCTCCCTCTCCCCTCTTTCCTTCGTTCCCCCTCCCCTTTTTTTTCAAACAAGATTTTTCTCTTTCTTCTTTTTGCACAAAACTTGTCGCCAAATTTGAGTATGTGTGCGCCTGGAATGAAATGGCCGAAAAAAGGCAGTATTGCCAGAAAAGCCCGGAAACGCTGCCTTTTTCGGCCATATCACATGCACAAACCGCCAAGCCGCCTTTACTAAAAGCGCCATGAAGAAAGTTCCAAAAAGTCTCGACAAGGGAGAAAGGGGGGGGGGGCGCCCGACATTGGGGGGGGGGGGGGGGGCGCCCGACATTGGGGGGGGGGGGGGGGGGGGGGGGGGCTTAGTCGATGCGTTTCATTTTTTTGGTAGCCTCTGCGCTCTCACCCCTCCTCCCTTGCCCTTCCCCTGTTTTTTGAGCCCCCGGGCTCAGGGGGGCTCAGGGGGAAAGGGGAGAAAAAAAAGGGGAGGGGGGCCCCCCCCCTCCCTCCCATCTGTGGGCTCTGAAAAAAAGTTCACTTATTTTTGCTCCCCCTTCCCTCTCTCCGACGGGGGGCGGCCCCTTTCTCCCCCCTCCCCCTCTCTTTTTTAAATTTGTTTTGTGCCTCCCCTCCTCTAAGCCGGGGGGGGCTCTGCCGCTCCCCCTTCTCGGATGGGGTGGGGGAGGGGAGCCCAGGACAGATCGTGCTCCCCCCCTCTCCTGCCCCATTTCCTCCTCGTCTCTCAGTTCTCAGTGGCAAGTGTACGACTTTGTCGAGCTTCAATTCAGCGTAATCTGCACATTGTTGGCGCCCCCTCCCCTGCCTCTTCCCTCTCGCACTCCTAGTTTTCGGTGCCAAGTGCAAGACTCTCGAGTTTTTATTAAAAAAATCGCACTTTCCTGGCGCCTCCCTGCCTCTTCCCTTTCTCTCTCCTAGTTGTCAGTGTCAAGTGTAAGGCTTTGCCGAGCTTTAATTCAGCGTATTTCACAAATTCTTGGCGCGCCCCTCGCCCCTTTTTTTCTTCCTCTCTTACTTCTCAGTGCCAAGATCAAAAATTTTGTCAGTAATTTTTTTATTAATTTTTTCTTCCTGTACATTCTTAGCGCGCCCCTACCCTAGTAATATAGCTGGAAAAAGGCAGTTCTACCAAAAACCTGGAAGCACTGCCTTTTCCGGTCGTATCATAGTCGTGCAAAACTTAGCGCCAAATGAACGGGTCGCTCCGGTCTCTTTTCCTCAGGGTAACATATGTTTTCCCGTGGAAAAAAAGCGCGCCAAAATTTTTTTGGTTGCGCAAATGACAAGTCCTGCGCACTCCCTCCCCCTTCGGAGGGAGGAGGGAGCAAGAAGATAAGGGGGAGGGGGGAAAAGGGGCAGGGGGAAGAGAAAGGGAAGCGGGGGAGAAAAAGGGGAGAGGGGGGGGAAAAGGGGGAAGAGAAGAGAATGGGGGCGCCCCTCTCTCTTTTTCCTTCCCCTTTAAACAAACGAAAGGGGAGAGGGAGGAGGGGAGGGTTTTCCTCCCTCTCCCCTCTTTCTTCCCTCTCCTCTCTTCCCTCCCTCTCGCCTCTTCCCTTCGTTCCCCCTCCCCTTTTTTTTCAAACAAGATTTTTCTCTTTCTCTCTTCTTTTTTTGCACAAAACTTGTCGCCAAATTTGCGTATGTGTGCGCCTGGAATGATATGGCCGAAAAAAGGCAGTATTGCCAGAAAAGCCTGGGGACGCTGCCTTTTTCGGCCATATCACGTGCACAGACCTCCAAGCCGCCATATTTTGCGCCATCAAGAAAGTACCAAAAAGAAATGTACTCGTTCAGCCGGAGTCTCGACAAGGGGGGGGGGGGGGGGGTTTAGTCGAGGCGTTTCATATATTTTTTTGGTAGCTTCTGCGCTCTCTCCCTCCCCCCTTGCCCTTCCCCTGTTCTTTGAGCGCCCTGGTTTCAGGGGGCTCAGGTGGAGGAAAGAAGAAAAAAAGGGGGGGGGGCGCGTACATTATTAGCGCGCCCCTACCCTTGTTTTCCCGCGAAAATAGACGCGCGCCAAAAATTTTTTGGTTGCGCAAATGACAAGTCTTGCGCACTCCCTCCCCCCTCCCTCTTCCGCCTTTCTTCCCTCTTCCCTCTTTCTTCCCTCTCCCCTCTTCCCTCCTTCTCCCCTCTTCCCTTCGTTCCCCCTCCCCTTTTTTTTTCAAACAAGATTTTTCTCTTTCTCTTTCTTTTTTTTGCACAAAACTTGTCGCCAAATTTGAGTATGTATGCGCATGGAATGATATGGCCAAAAAAAGGCAGTATTGCCAGAAAACCATGAGAACGCTGCCTTTTTCAGCCATATCATATGCACAGACCGTCAAGCCGCCATATTTTGCGCCATCAAGAAAGTACCAAAAAGAAATATACTCGTTCAGCCGGGGTCTCGACAAGGGGGAAGGGGGGGGGGGGGGGGCGCCCGGCTTAGTCGAGGCGTTTCATATATTTTTTTGGTAGCTTCTGCGCTCTCTTCCTCCCCCCTTGCCCTTCCCCTGTTCTTAGCGCGCCCCTGCCCCTTCCCTTTTTTTGGTTCCAGTGTAAGACCGTCGAGCTTTAATTAAAAAAAGATTTACGTTTTCTCTCTTCGTTCTCAGTGCCAAGTGTAAGACCTTGTCGAGTTTTAATAAAAAGATTTCGCACATTCTTTGGCGCCTTCCCTCCCCCCCTGCCACCTCTCTCGCCAGCTCCCAGTTCTTTCCTGCCCTGCTCCTCGGGAGGGTGTGATATGGTCAGATTTTGGGAGTGATATAGTCGTGCAAAACAGCGCCAAATGAACGGGCCGCTCCAGTCTCTTTTCTCGGGGTAACATATGTTTTCCCGCGGAAAAAAACGCGCGCCAATTCTTTTTTTTTGCGCAAATGACAAGTCCTGCGCACTCCCTCCCCCTTCGGAGGGAAGAGGGAGCGGGAAGATAAGGGGGAGGAGGAAGACAAGGGGGAGGGGGGAGAAAAAGGGGAGAGGAGGAAAAAAGGGGGAAGGGAAGAGAACGGGGGCGCCCCTCTCTCTCCCCCCCCCCCCCCCCTCCCTCTCTCTTCCCCTTTAAACAAACAAAAGGGAGGAGGGAGGAGGGGAGGGTTTTCCTCCCTCTTCCCTCTCTCCTCCCTCTCCCCTCTTCCCTTTGTTCCCCCTCCCCTTTTTTTTCAAACAATATTCTTCTCTTTCTCTCTTCTTTTTTGCACAAAACTTGTCGTCAAATTTGTGTATGTGTGCGCCTGGAATGATATGGCCGAAAAAGGCAGTATTGCCAGAAAAGCCTGGGAACGCTGCCTTTTTTTGCCATATCACATGCACAGACCGCAAAGCCGCCTTCGCTAAAAGCGCCATCAAGAAAGTACCAAAAAGAAATGTACTCGTTCCGCTTGTCAAGAATTTCTTTATTGTTTGTACATTCTTAGCGCGCCCCTGCCTCTTCCCTTTTTTTGGTTCCAAGTGTAAGACCGTCGAGCTTTAATTAAAAAAAGATTTACGTTTTCTTGGCGCGCCCCCTCTCCTCCTCTCCCTCCCCCGTGTTATTGCTCATTGAAAACGCGACCGGGGTTTTTTTTTCTTTTAAAACAAAACTATTATGGCTAAGGGCTCGAACTTGGCCGTGCTGTGTGAGATAAAAAAAGACGACGATGGCCACCGGAGCTTATGGCTGCCAAACACCCTGCATGATCATGTGCGTGAAGCACGGTTTGCCGCCGCTGCCCGACCAGCACCGGCTAGTTTGGAGCGCTCGCGGCACGTGGTCTGCTGTTGTGGCCTAGTAGAGCTGCTGCAGCACGAGCTGCAAGCGGGGGATAGCCACGAGTTGCCGTCGGCATCTGTCTGGTGTCCTAGTCTTTGATTCCCGGCAGGATTCTGTTTTCTTGTTCCAAATTAGTGTATGACAAAGTTCATCGTTTGTTAAAATCTTTTACTTATAAGCTGTTCTTTGCTTGGGACGACGCCTCCCGCACGAAAGACTCAAGGTTGGAACGGCAGGCTGGTTGCTGGCTAACATGTGGTCTCACTAGCTGGCGGACAGGAGTTCTGCCACTCGAACAAGCCCTGACTTTTATTCCTTATCTTGGCTTTGCAAACTTTGAAACATATCTTGGAACGACGCAAAGCAAGCATACTCCTCGATCTGCTCCCGGATCTTTGCTTTTAGCGCTGCCCGGTTTTTCTTGCTCGCGCTGGCTATTTGAGTGTTGCAATTCACTATTGTTTTGCCTGGCCTGTCTTTGCGTTCATAAAACAACGTTAATAATAATACTGTGCGAAGATTCTCGTGGCTTGTCTGTACTTGGATGTATGTCTTCAACTCGTCAATGTTGGGGAAAATCACCTTAAATGCCTCATTGAATTCAGTGAGGGTTTCTCGAAATTCTTCATTTAGCTTGAAGCTTTGGCTAAGCTTTTTTCGCCTCCTTCTGGAACTTCCGTACATCAAGTGACTGCGACACTCCCGCTAGCTTCACCATGTCTGTGCCAGGTGTGAAGGGTAGTAATACGTTGCCTCGCCCCTTGACAGGTTTATTGCACTTGCTGCAGATCATGGCCGAACAAGAGAAGCTTGTTATGCCTGAATCGTCGGAGCCGCTGAGCTCTTTCCCTTTTTTCCACAAACGGGCTGCGCAAGAGGTGGGGGCCGAGGACGGCCCTTTACACTATTGTAGGTTGCATTATCAGTGCTTAGCGAACCTCCCCGTCCCCCGGAAAAAGGGGGCCGTGGGCACTTTATCTTCCCCTCCCCCCCCCCCCCCCCCCTCCCCCTCCGACCTTCGCCCAGCCTAGCAAGCTCGGGGAGAGGGGGGGATTGGGCTAAGTTGGCTGAAGAAATTTTTCGTGGAACATGAGCTGGCATAGTGCGCCACAGCAGCGCAGATTCGCGTTCGTGCCGAAACTTGGGGGCGCACGAACGCTCGTTCACCCGAGGCTCTCCCCCCTGTGTTATGTGATAGTCAGAAAAGGCAATACCACAGATCGGATTGAAGTGTAAGGCTTTGTCGAGATTTAATTCAGCGTAAATCGCACTTTCCTGGCGCCCCCCCCCCCCCCTACCATTTGCCCCCCCTGAGCCCAGGGGGCTCAAGGAGCAGGGCAAGGGGGGGGGGGGGAGGGAGGGGAGGGTTTTCCTCCCTCTTCCCTTCGTTCCCCCTCCCCTTTTTTTTCAAACAAGATTTTTCTCTTTTCTCTCTTTTTTTTGCACAAAACTTGTCGCCAAATTTGCGTATGTGTGCGCCTGGAATGATATGGCCGAAAAGAGGCAGTATTGCCAGAAAAGCCTGAGAACGCTGCCTTTTTCGGCCATACCATATGCACAGAACCGTCAAGCCGCAATATTTTGCGCCATCAAGAAAGTACCAAAAAGAAATGTACTCGTTCAGCCGGAGTCTCGACAAGGGGGGAAGGGGAGGGGGGGCGCCCGGCAGTGGGGGGGCTTAGTCGAGGCGTTTCATATATTTTTTTGGTAGCTTCTGCGCTCTCTCCCTCCCCCCTTGCCCTTCCCCTGTTCTTTGAGCCCCCGGGCTCAGGGGGCTTAGGGGAAAGAAAAAAAAAGGGAGGGGGAGGGGGGGGGGCGCCCCCCCCCCCCCATGTGGGCTCTCAAAAAAAATTTATTTATTTTTGCTCTTTCTCTAAAGCCACAAATTTAGCCTGGTCTGTGGAGCAAGGCCCCCCCCCCCCCCCCTCCCCCCCCCCCCCCCCCCCCCCGAGCCCCCTCCCCTTTTCTCTCCCTCTCCTAGTTCTCAGTGCCAAAACTAAAAATTTGTCAAGAATTTTTTTATTGTTTGTACAGTCTTAGCGCGCCTCTGCCCCTTCCCCTTTTTTTGGTTCCAGTGTAAGACCGTCGAGCTTTAATTAAAAAAAAAGATTTACGTTTTCTCTCTTCGTTCTCAGTGCCAAGTGTAAGACCTTGTCGAGTTTTAATAAAAAGATTTTGCACATTCTTTGGCGCCTTCCCTTCCCTCCCCCCCTGCCACTTCTCTCGCCAGCTCCCAGTTCTTTCCTAGTTCTCAGCTCCAAGATTAAAATCTTTGCCAGGGATTTTCTTAAAATCTTGTGTACATTCTTAGCGCGCCCCTTCCCTCTCCTTCTCTCAGTTCTCATGGGCAAGTGTACGACTTTGTCGAGCTTTAATTCAGCGTAATTTTCGTTTTGTACTTTCTTGGTGCCCCTTCTCCCAGGGTGGCCCCCTCGCCCTCCCTCGTTTGAATTTGTCTTGTGCCCTCCCTTTCCCCCTGAGCACAGGGGGCTCAAAAAGCAGAGGGGAGAGGGAAGGGAAAGGCGCAGAAGTTACAAAAAAATTTCTGCGCTCCCCTGCCCCTTCTCCTTCCCACTCCCGCTCCCGAGTCTCAGACGGGGACTAAGACAATTCGTGCTTCCTCCCTTGCATTTCCCTCTCTTAGTTCTTAGTGCCAAGATTAAAACTTTGTCAAGGATTTTTTTTTTTTTTTGTACATTCCTAGCGCGCCCCCACCCCTCCCTCTTTCCTGCCCCTGCTCCTCGGGAGGTGTGATATGGTCAAATTTTGGGAGTGATATAGTCGTGCAAAACTTAGCACCAAATGAAAGGGCCGCCCCGGTCTCTTTCCTCAAGGTAACATATGTTTTCCCGCGGAAAAAAACGCGCGCCAATTCTTTTTTGTTGTTGCACAAATGACAAGTCCTGCGCACTCCCTCCCCCTTCGGAGGGAAGAGGGAGCGGGAAAATAAGGGGGAGGGGGGAGAGAAGGGGGAGGGGGGGAAAAAAGGGGAAGGGAAGAGAACGGGGGCGCCCCTCTCTCTCCCCCCTCCCTCTCTCCTCCCTCTCCCCTCTCTCCTCCTTTCCTCTTCCCTTTTTTTTCAAACGATTTTTCTCTTTCTCTCTTCTTTTTTTGCACAAAACCTGTCGCCAAATTTGCGTATGTATGCGCCAGGAATGATATGGCCGAAAAAAGGCAGTATTGCCAGAAAAGCCTGAGAACGCTGCCTTTTTTGGCCATATCATATGCACAGACCGTCAAAGCCGCAATATTTTGCGCCATCAAAAAAGTACCAAAAAGAAATGTACTCGTTCGGCCGGAGTCTCGACAAGGGGGAAAGAAAGGGGGGGGGGGGGGGGGGGGCGCCCGGCTTAGTCGAGGCGTTTCATATATTGTTTTGGTAGCTTCTGCGCTCTCTCCCTCCCCCCTTGCCCTTCCCCTGTTCTTTGAGCCCCCCGGGCTCAGGGGGCTCAGGGGAAAGAAAGAAAAAAAGGGGGGAGGGGGGCGCCTCCCCCCCTCCCCTGTGGGCTCCCAAAAAAAAGTTTATTTATTTTTGCTTTTTCTCTAAAGCCACAAATTTAACCTTGTCCGTGGGGTAAGGCCCCCCCCCCCCCCCCCCCGAACCCCCCTCCCCTTTTTCTCCCTCTCTTAGTTATCAGTGCCAAAGCTAAAACTTTGTCAAGAATTTTTTGTTTGTACATTCTTAGCGCGCCCCTGTCTCTTCCCTTTTTTTTGGTTCCAGTGTAAGACCGTCGAGCTTTAATTAAAAAAAGATTTACGTTTTCTTGGCGCGCCCCTGCCCGCTCCTCCTGATAGTCGTGCAAAACTTAGCGCCAAATGAACGGGCCGCTCCGGTCTCTTTCCGCGGGGTAACAAAGGTTATATAATAAATCAAATGTCCCTGCGCGAGGCCACTCCGCCCAAAAGGGTTGTGAGGCAGCCCGTCGCAGCCCGTGAAAGCCCTTGGCCTGCCGAGACACAATTATATGACCATGCGATAAGCATCCTGCTGGGGGGCATGTTTGGCGACCTGAGGCCTTCCCGAGAACAGACGCCTATGGGACAGCCCAGCAGGTGGACTGAGCATACTGCCATGATGTTATGCTTGTTAGACACGCTCGTGCTGACTAAGCGCAGCCAAGTAGTAAACCCTATCAAGCTGCGCCAGAGCCTCGACGTGTTAAAAGACAGCAAAACCAACCCATGCAGCGCCCCTCTTTTGCGCACGGCCCCCGTCGCTATCAAGTACCACGACAACGCCAAGCTGTGTCTGCTAGCGGCGTACGTGCAAAGCAGAACGACGCACGAGCACCTCGCGACGCTCCAGTGCGCCATGGTTTTCTCTTTTCTCCTCTATCGCGCGCTGCGCCTCGTCAAGAATGGACAAGCGCCCAGGCTTAGCCGGGTTCTAGGTAGTGACGACAACTCGCTGGTGGATGAAATCAACCGAGAACTGGCCGGCATGTGCGCGGACAACAAGGCCTGGCTCAAGCAGCATGGGCGGCACGGCCGTGAGCAGCTGCACCGAGAATTTCCCTCTACAGGGGACGTTCTCAGCCTGGTCACCAGCCAGCCAGGTTCCAACTGGAACTGGCGTTCGAGCGACTTTTTGCAAGCACGCGCCAGGTCTGCACGGATCAACCCCACCGACTGTCTAGATGCTCTGTCAGTGTCTTTGCACGTGCTGCACACGGGGGCTGGTTCGCTCCATCGAGCGCACGATAAGTTTGAGCAAGCCCGGGGGAAATGCTCCGAGCTGTCCATTGGCACCAACTCCATTGCCGTGCTAGTGTGTCAGCTAGTTGGGGCGCTCTACGGCGTCGTCGAAAGATCCGCACAGCCCCCCGCCTGGTTTAGGGAGCTTTTTCAGGCTGCCCCCGGCTCAATCACGCAACTTTCCGCCAAGGTCCAGGGGCTACTGGCAGCCCCGGGCGAGGGTAACGGCTGGTTCGAAATGCTCTTTGGCTTCCAGGAAAGGACTAACGCTAGCTCTCCCCATTCTTTCGAAAAAGACAGCAACGCGTGGAACAAAGCACAGTTCAAGCTGTCTGATGGTCAAATAGGAAGAGACAAGGAGAAGGTCTTTTTCTTGCGCAAGCACGGAGAAGACCAACCACAACGAGAATTTGTCGCGGGCAACTTCGAGGTACCGACGCTTCAGAAACTGAGAGGAGACGTATTGGCGCTGGCTACGGGCAGACTGCCACCTACACCTGCCGTGGCGGCAGACAACCAGGACGAGGAAATGAGCGAGATGCTATCAAAAATGTTGGGACTGTCAGTCCAATATCTCAAAGAAAACGCGAGGGAAACCAAGGCAAGTACAGAGGCCCAAAAGGCTGCCGACCTGCGCGCCTGGATCCGAGCAGGCACAGCTCCTGTCCGGGTTTCCGTCTCGCACAAAGTCACCTACTCCGTCTTTAATGAGCATTGTCACGAGGCGAACAACGGGGCCGTCTTATTTCAATTGTCTGAATTTATGAACCCTCAACAGACGCCAGGACACGGTATCACTTGCTATTACCTCTGTTCTACCGACAGTACTCCCGGGAGGGATCTAATGTTCAGCTAAATACTCTCGGCAGGGTTATCGAGCTGCTTCAACAAAAGTTGTCCAAGCGAAACAACCAGAACCGCGACTTTCTTCACGTCAGTAATGGCTACGCCTTTTGTAGCGCCAAGAACATGCGAGCCATCGCGGAATACCTACAAAACGCCAGCGAGGAAGACAAGAGCCAGATCCGGGGGCTCCAGCAAGTAGGCCTCGTGACGAACGCCGAGGTGCCGTTCGCGGAACGCCGACAAGACATGTTCGTGCTCCGACCCCCCCAGCCGGATCGGGGGTGGTGGAACAAAGAAGGGATCCAGCTTGTACATCAGGTCTTGTGTTCTGCCCTAAGCATAGCGGATGCCAAGGTGAAAAAAGAAGACAAGCCTGCGTGGTACCCGTTGGCTAGGCTGGTTCTCGAAGCTCAGTACGAAGCGACCTTGCTCTTCGCCCTGCGGCGCTATTTGCAACAATGGCTCGGCGCCGTATGTCGTCCCGTAAAGGTCTACTTGACCTGTGTGGGCGGCGGGGTGTTTGGAAACCGGCGCGAAGACATTGCAGCCGCGATCCAACATGCGATCTCCGAGGTGCAGAAAATAGAGGTCCCCACCCTAACAGAGGGGAGACCCGGGCTGGAAATTTGCGTGCTTCATTACAAGAAAATCGACCCTTTCTATCAACAAGAGATACAAAACCCAAACCAGCGCCCTGCAGCGGCAGCCTCGCGTGCAAAGCGAGTATAAAAAAACTTCTCAGTCTGGACCAGAACCATCATAGTCGTTTAGCGCGTTCTTGTGCAAGGATGGTCTATCCCGCCTAGCGAGGCAGGAATCAGATGGTCTACGCACCAGGCCAGCCTGCGTCTGCCCTGCTCGTCAAAATAGCTCCGAAAGCAAGGCAGGTGCCTGTTGCGCTCCACCCATTTCCTGGCGCTAGCTAGCGACATGTGGCCGCGCAGCCCAGCGAGCCGAGGCTCAAAGCCTAGATACACTGCTCGAGTCGAGACCTTGTGCGGGCTGTACTTTTTTTTCATGCGCGTCAGCAGCCTTGTGTGCGCGGCTGACGTACAACGGGTTGCTACTCGCAGTCACCGCCGCCGAGCTGGGCTTTCTGGCGGGCGGGAGTGCCCCTCCGACGCTAAGGCTGGCGCTTGTACCAAAGAAAAGGCTAGCTCTGTCAGAGAAGACTGCACGGAGATTTCCGGGGGCTTTTCGCACATCTTGCACTTTTTTTTGGTGGCCTTGCGTTATTCTTTCTCACAGAAACGTCGGGTAGGGAAAGAGAGGAGGAGGAGGGGGGGGGGGGGGGGTGGGAAGAGAGAGAAGCCAAAAAAAAGGGGGTGGTGACGGGAAGAAGGGGAGGGGGGCCACCCCTCCTCTTCCCCTCCACCCTCCTCCTCCCTCTTTCTCTCTCCTTTTCTCTCGTTATAAATATATATATTCTTTAATTTTTTTAATGTTCTTTGTGATTGCCTGAGAAAGGGAATAAAATTTTAATGCAGCAGCATCTTTACTCGCTTCTGTGCCAAGCCCTGGAGGATCGCCACATAGCTCTGGCGATCGGGGTAGAGGAGCACGAGCGGCTGGCGCACAAATTGAGCGAGGGACCGAAGCCCCTGCTCGTGGTGATCGCGGGGGACTCGGGGATGGGCAAGAGCAAATTGCTGTCCCAACTATTGGACGAAGATCTGCCCTTGTCTCGGGGTCAAGGAACTTATTGTACGCGGTGCCCGCTGCACTTTGAATATGATCCCGGCACGGGAGTGGACAAATTCGAGGTGGAGGTAGAGTTTTATGCGCGGGAGGAGTGGGGGAAGATGATGGAAACCTTGCTAAAAGATTTGGGGCCGGCCAGGCGAGGGGGTCGCACGTCTGGATCTTTGGTTCCGCCCGGCCAGGCGGCCAGGTCGGAAGCGTTGCAGACCTTGTGCGAGCTCTACGAAGGATTAGAGCTTTGCCTGCCCCCGGGCTGTGGCGCGACCTTGCAAGCGTTGGAAGGTTGGTACCCAGAGCTGCACGCGTCGTTGGGCACTCGTGCCTCTTATAAGGCCCCGACAGCCAGAGGAGCTCTGAGGGCGGCGGCCCAGGCTTGCAATGCACGGGTTGCAGAACGTGAGCAGGCTGTGCACAAGGGAGGTGCAGGGCAGCCGGGGAGTAGTAGCCCGCGTAAGCGGCGGAGGGTCGCCGGCAGTGATGCGTGGTGGGGCTGGGTGCGGAAGCTGGTTGTTAGGGGGCCTTTTGAGCTGCTGCGCAGGCGGCGTAAGGGTGCGGACGCGCGCGGGGGGCTGGTGCTGTGCGATTTACCAGGCAATAACGACTTTCAACAACTACGAGAAAACGCGTACGAGCAATACCTGCCGCGCGCCGATTGTGTTTTGCTTGTGTCTGACATTACGCGCGCCGTGACCAGCCGGCACAACTCGGACAAGCTTGATCGGATTTTGCAGCTTTGTGCTCAGCATGGCCGGCTGCAGAGGCTGGCCTTCGTGTTAACCAAGACGGACACGGGGCTGGAGAGCGAGGAACTTGCAGATCTAGAGAGCAGAAACTTATTTGGTTACTGTGTGGGCCCACCTGATAGACCGCGCCCTTGCGCCAAGGGGCGGCAATATCGACAGAAAAAGCACCGCAGCTTTCTACGCGCGTGCCAGCGTTGGCTGCGGCACAACGCGGTCACTCTGCCGGCTCCCCACGGGGGCGACGACGAAAAAGAGAAAAGTCTGGCGGTGGTGCGGGGGGCGATGCAGGCGGGGGGTGCTCCGGCCAAAGTCTGGGCAGCACTTACGCGCAATGCCTTTGTCACAGACGCTCTGCACTCGCGTGTGGAAAACCAAGTCGCGCGGCTACTGGGCCCGCGGAGCTTGGCTTTGCGGGAGCTGAAAATGAAGGTGCACGCGACAAGCCCCACGGACTACGCGCGGCTCCGGGCGGGGCAGGGCGGTTGTACATGGCAGCGCCTGGCACACACGGGGATTTCGCAGCTTAGGCGCTACCTGCGCCAGGAGGTCCTGCGCCCCGTACTCAAAACCACGAGACCCGTCTGTTGCAACTCTTGGCCCTGCGCGTAGGTGCGGAGGCTACCCCTCGCGCGGGGCTAACGGAAAGCTCCGGGGTGCTGGCGGAGTTTAGGGCACGTGTCGACAACTGTCTCGCGCAACACTCGGCGGACTGGCTAACGAGCTTTCGCGCCGAGGTCCACGCCGAGTACTCGCGCAGCGTAGAGCGCTTGGCTGAAGCAGAAGCCTTGTCGGAGCTCGCGACTCATTACGGCGAAAGCCAGATAAGACATTACACTATCATGGCGGCCATCTTGCGGCGCCGGGGCTCCGCCTACAGCACACACGTCCCTCCGCATGATAACACGTGGCACCTACGCCAAGAGGTGTTTGAGCTGGTAGCCCCGGAGGCCCGCGGGCGCTTGGCTGGCTTCATGGCGGGTGAATTTCGCCGGCGGCTTGCCCTCCTGGAGGCGGAACTAAAGTCCCTGTTGTGTGCCCTGCGCGCCCAGCAGCTGCAGTGTGACTTAATCCTAGCCCCAAAGGGAGCGGCACCAGAACTTGCCAGTAGTGTGCAGCCCGGCAGCGCAGGCTGGCAAGGTGGGGGCGCGGGCGCCCTGCCCCCTTCGCCACAAGAGTCTGATAATTGGAGTCTGACCTGTTACAAAAGGCTGCAAGCGCCCGTCGACAAGCAAATGCAGAAGCTTTGCGCACGTGTCGCCAAGGTGTCCGGGCGCGGAGCCTTTCAGTCTCGCCTAGAAGAACTACGGGTTTCCCTGCAGCCCCACGTCTTGCTTGCGTTGCGTGGCAGCGCCCAGGCGCTCGAGGTTTGGTGGCAGGACTTCTGCACAGAGCTACTAGCTGGGTACAGGCGACAATTGGCGTATCTGGGCCACATTCTCCTATCCTCGCCCCAGCAGGCAAACTCACAGGTTCTGTTGATGTCCAAGCATCAGCAACATGAGCACGTAGAAGCTGTGGCGGCCTGGCACCGCCGTCTGGGCGAGGCCTTGCAGACAGATTAAGGAATGTACACAAAAAAGGATTAATAAAAAAAGTAACAGAGTTTTAATCTTGGCGGGGGGTTACACACAATGTCTTTCTATGTCGTCTCCGTGCCCGAGAGCGCGCAAGCCGAGGGCTGGCCGATGTCTTGGAGCCTTCACAGTTCTTCAGATCTGATAGTTTCAGTATTTTCGTACTCAAATGCTTGTTGTTCATTAGCAATTCAAGAAGATTGCCCAATGCAACCTTAACAGTTGCTAGAGGCCATGTATTCAGTGCACTGACAAAACGTTCTCCGCTCGCTGCCGCAGGCTGGTTGTGTTGGACTGACATTACATAGAATTTTTCTTTGTTTGATAAATCTTTATCTGTCCAGCGGTATGCGTAACCGTTCTGTACGAGTTTCTCAGGTTTCGAAGAACTACTGGACAATGAATGTTTGCATTTCCTACACCACGCGCATGAAGCGATCGTTTGGACATAAGATCGACCCCAATATTCGATTGTTGTTTCGTATTCTCTGTACTCGCACAGAGCGCTAAACTTACATATTAGCTTGATTTGTATGCCCACAGCAAGGGTATGTCGCACGGTTTACAGAACAGCACGCGGGACTCTTCCCCGGCTGCAAGCTTGCAGCCCTTTAGTCTGGCTGCTATAAGATTTTTCCTGATGACGCTTATATTTCCTTTGCACCAAAAGGCAAGGACCGCCCGCAAGAATTCTGACTCTATTGGCAAACGATAGAGCCCGCGTGTACTAGTATCTTCTTTCAGCAAGCCAGCTGGGATACTCTGTGCAAATTGAGCCGGCAACGGAAGCGTCTTGTTGTCCTCGCAGCAAATAGTTAATACGCCTACTAACCCCTTGTTGCAATCCGGACATTTCCATACTGGCAAGCCGGCTGATGCTCGGACATACTACCTTTCTTTACTTAATATGCCGCTGGCGTGGATGGCGCGGGGCAGGGAGAGGTAAGGAGCCGAGGAGTAGAGAGGGGCGCCCCCCTTTTCTCTCTCCTTCATCCTCCTGCTCCTTTTTCTCTCTTTTCTCCCCCCTCGTTCCCTCTTATCTTTCCTGGAGCGGACGAGGGGAGAGCTTGCCGTTCTTTTAGCGCTGAACTCTTAGCTGGTGCAGCTTGAGAGCTTGCGCCAGGCGCTCGACTCCTGTGGTTGTGACTTGCAAAGCCTTGCCTAGCTCTAGCGATCTCAGACCCGCCAGCCGTTCCAAATGGATAAGCCCCCCGTCAGTCACCTCACAACAAGTCCCGAGGCGCAGCTCGCACAGGCCCGTGAACCGCGATAGGTGCTTCAGCGTGTCGTCGTTGATGCTTACGTTAAGTAGGTGCAGCCGCCGGAGATCCTTGGCCATGGGCATTTGTGTGAGCCACGTGCCAGCGTACTCGCCTTGGAGCTCTAGCCCGAGGCTGCGCAGCACCGCAAAGTGCCGCACCAGTGGGCGGAGCCCGCTGCTGGTCAATTGGTTGTGGCCAAGGATTACTAACGTATGCAAGGCCGGAAGGTTGCGCACGAGGTCACGGAGCCCCTGGCTCGTCAGCTGGCGGCAGTCAGTCAGCGCCAAGGTGTGCAGTGATGGGTGCTTCAGCCTGCGCAGCCCGGCGTCGGTGAAACTCCTGCAATTGCCGAGGCGCAGCTCCTGCAGCGAGCTCAGTTGTGACAGTGATTGCAACCAGTAGTCACTCAGGTACCCAGCGTCGGCGAGTTCTAAATGTATGAGCCCTGGTGGCAGCTTGTACGGGTCCGTGAGGTCGTCGAGATCGCGACACTTCAGACGCGAGAGCTTGGGCAGAGCGGCAAGGTTCGTCGGGGATACGCGCAGGATGCCGCAATGCGAAACCTCAAGCTCCTCCAGCTCTGGCAGCGCACTGCAGAGCTCGTTGAGGGAGGTGAGGTTGACGCCCTGAAAGTGGCGCAGACGGAGCCCCTGCAGACCAGGCAATGTTTGGATTTGGGCCAGCCAAGGAAGATCATCATGTATCGTTTCCTCGATCTCTAAGTTCAGCAGCCCCGGCGCAAGTTTCAGCAGCCTCGTAAACCCGCTCAACCCAAGTGCGCCGCAGCGGCGCAGGGCCAGTCGCTGCAACGAGGTCGGTAGGCGGGACACTTTGTCTCCGTACAAGCAGTAACATCGTCTCCGCTCGAGTGTGTGGACCGAGGCGGGCAGCTGGGACAAAATCTCGTCATCCAGGTGTCCTCTCTGGATTGAGACTACGGACAAGGGCGGATTTCCGGCAAGCAGTGCCAGAAGCTTGTCTTTGGTTAAGTGGTCGCCGCTGGCCCTCAGTCGCTGTGGCCTAAGCTGGCTCAATAAATTAGAGGGAACGTTTGTTTTTGTGTTGGCTGCCAGGGCTAGCGAGCGGCAGAAATCTCCGGCCGCAAGAAAAGCGCGCCCCGTCGGACTAGACAGAAAGTGAAAATGGCTGCGGAGTCTGAGATCAAGCTCCAACGCATTGCGTAGGCTCTGCCAGAAATGTCGCTTTTGCATGATAGACGCCCAGAGTTTGCAAACACTGGACGCTGTGCGCAAACTCGCGGGCTCTCCGAGAAAGGCCAGCACGACAGACCACCTTGCTGGATCAACATTTAACCAGGAGGGTCCCGATGCGCGCAGGCACAACCGCTTCCGGGGGGATCGTGTGAATGGCATTGGTGGTGCCTCACGAGCGAGGGCTAAAGAAAAAAGAACGGCAGAGCCACGTGGCACAACAGGAAATCGCAACGGTGATACGTTGTGTCTACAAACCACAATACTGCTGATTAGAACTTTTTAAACATCAGCTAACGAGGGGGGGGGGGGGGAGGCAAACAGGGACTGGGGGGTAGGACGGGGGGGGAGGTGCCCCGGCAAGGGCTCAGTGGTATCTTTTGAGTTTTTTTTGGGGTTCCCGCCCCCCCCCCTTGTTCTTTGAGCCCCCCGGGCTCAGGGAGCTTACAGGGAAAGAAGAAAAAAAAGTGGGAGGGAAGGGGGGGGGGCGCCCCCCCCCCCCCCCTCACACGCACAAAAAAAAGAAACGCTAGCCGACCAACAGCAAACCATGAGAAGTTCGCAAGCTATAAACACAATGAGACTATGAGACGCTAAAATAGTGGCACCTTCCTGTTCCGGCTTGTTCCCGGTGAGTTGTGGAGCTGTAATGATGTTTCCATTCATCGTTATTAATAAATATTTTTTAAAAAAATAATTCCGGCACTTGACTTTAATTTTTTCGAAAAAAAAACCATGTTGGAGCAAAAGTGAAAAACCCTAAGTCCACGTAAAAAAATTTTCCCCCCAAATTCCACGGAAATGTTTTTTTTTTGCGTATTCCTATATTTTTGACATTTTCTTGCATTATTAGCTGTTGCAGATGCTCCTTATTCTCACACAGGACCCAAACGACTTCAAAAAAGCGACTGTCGTGGCACCAAAAAAATTCATCTTTTTAATACCTGCTTCGGTATGTCCATGGAGCATACAGCCCCTCACCGACCGCCCCCGTCCATACTAGACTCATAACACACGCAGAAAATAACAATGAAACACAAATAAAATAAATCTTACACTTGACTTCAACTTTTTTTGGAAAAAAATCATTTAGGAGCGATAGTGAAAACTCCAAGTCCACGTAAAAATTTTTTTCCCCCTAAATCCTCTGAAGTGTTTCTTTTTTAAGCGTATTACTGTATTTTGGAGTTTTGCTGTGATTAATAGCTGCTACAAATGCTCCCTATTCTCATACAGGACCCAAATGACTTCAAAATAGCGACTGTCGTGGCACCAAAAAATTCATCTTTTTAATACCTGCTTCGGTATGTCCATGGAGCGTACAGCCCCTCACCGACCGCCCCCGTCCATACTAGACTCATAACACACGCAGCAAATAACAATGAAACACAAATAAAATGAAGAAAAAATAAAATAATCGAAGCCTTGTCCTGGCCTGGGTCACATACGCAGCATCGGGCACTTCAAAATTTGTTGCCCGTAATCCCAGCAAAAGACATGAGTAAATCCAGACAGATCTTATGCAGGGGTTGCATTTCAGAGACGTTCACGAGGTGCTCAGCGGACGCGTGAATGTCCACAAGAAGCCTACCTATCTCCACAGCTAGGTATACCTTACCCTGGAATCTCACAGGACCCATGGCTGTTGCTCACTGGTCCTCCTGGTCACTCCCTTCCTCTGGAACGTACAATGACGATTGGATGCTCGTCTCGCTGTCTGAAGATCCATCTAATTCTGCATACGATACTGGCTTCTGTTGGCGTCGGGGGGGTGCCGCAGCCTGAAGTGGCTCAGACTCACGCATCATAGTTGCATCTACCTCTTCAACCATGCGCTGTCTCTTGGGCCGCCGCGCCGCTCTCGACTGGCCCCCAGACTGGTTGCGCTTGCGCTAAAACAGGGAAACAACAAACAAACAAGGAATTAATCCGTCCAGAGCTACAACAAAAAAATCTTCAACAACCAAAAACCTACGCCCTTAGTACCGCCCTTAGTACCCGTTTGAATTCTCCACCGCCATCCACGTCACCACCGCTGGCTCCGATACCTGCACCACCGCTGGCTCCGACGCCTGCACCACCGCAATCACTGCAGGCCTGAAGCTGATGATGCGCGATAATAGCTGCAGCCATCTGTCGCTTCGTCTGGCCCTCACTTTGCAATCCGTGCTCTCGGCAAAATTTCACCAGAACGGGCCGGGTCATTTTGCTGGCCAGCGTCTTTGCCTGAAGACCCTCCCACTCCAACAGTTGCTCGATGGTGTACTGCCTTGCTGGTCGCCGTCCGCCTGACTGGGCACTTTCTTGCCAGTCCGTGCGCCCTGCGCCTTGCGGGTCCATAGCCTTTTCGTACCTCCTTTGCGCTCGGGCCCTGTCACGGGCGCGTTTGGAAGGACGTCCCTCCCTGTTGCGGACGCTCGAAGTTGCTCTGCAACCCGGAATGTGCAGCTCAGGAGCATCTTGCTT
>WBZZ01000407.1:25000-35000 GCA_019918135.1 Paulinella micropora
GTAGAGCCTGCTGTCTCGGATTCCGCATCCCAAGCAGATATTATTATAGAAGAGTTCAGCAAAGACGAAGTAGACGTTGGGGGCCAAGAAGAAGAGGCCTTCCGGATCAAAGAAATTATCGCGTTTGAGCCAAACTGCAAGCGCAGCGGCTTTCTGTTCCTTTGCTGGTGGAAAGGCTATGCTATGGACAAGGCGACCAGGTCTCAAATTTAGATATCCACTGCTTGTCTGAGGAGTACCTACGTGTGTTTTGCAGGCAGACACTGTCTGACATCAAGGCGTGGGACGCATTCCTACCGGAAGATGAACGAGTCCTTACGCGTTTCCAAAAGTTGTTTGCTTCTCTACCGAACCCTAAGGAATGCAAGCCTAATCACCGCTACGATATAGATCAAGAGCAAAAGGTGATTAAGGTGTGGCAGCTCCCAGATGAGCGATGGATGCATGAGGACAAGCGCAAGCAGAAAGGTCGAAAGGGCAAGGACCAAAGCAAAGGTCCCAAGCGCAGAAGTGGAAGTGTGTCAAGCTCAAGCGCAACCAGTTCCCGCAAGCGTCCAAAATTGCTTGACAGTCCTGAAGACTCTAACTCCGACTCTCCTGGGGCTCAGTCTGCGAAGCCTGAGGAGCCTACGGCCCAGGCTGAGAAGCCTTCAGACCAGCTTACGCCTGAAAAGCCTTCGGACCAGCTTACGCAGAAGCCTTCGGACAAGCTTACGCCTGAGCTTACGCGTGAGAAGCCTTCGGACCAGCTTACGCCTGAGAAGCCTGCGAAGCGTAAGGAGCCCGAGAAGCCTAAGAAGCCTGCGGCCCAGCCTGAGAAGCCTGCGACCCAGCCTGAGCACGGTGAGCAACCTGTGAAGCGTTCGCCGCGTAAAAAGGCTGTGGCCCAGCCTGCGAAGCCTGAGGAACCTAAGAAGCCTGCGGCCCAGCCTGCGAAGCCTGAGGAACGTAAGAAGCCTGCGGCCCAGCCTGCGAAGCCTGAGCAACTTAAGAAGCGTGCGGCCCAGACTGCGAAGCATGAGCAACGCCAGAAGCCTGGGAAGGCTGTGCCACCTAAGAAGCCTGAGGCTAACCAACCTGCGAGCCATGAGCAACCTGACAAGCACGCGACCCCGGAGGCAGAAAAGCTATTGCAAGAACTAGCCACCCTGAAGCAGGCCCATGCAAACCTGCAGCAGCAACTTAACTGGAATTTGCCATCCTTAAAAGGCTCGTTTGTGGCGCCACAGCCAGCCAAAACTTCTTCTTCTTCTCCTCCTCCTCCTTCTTCTTCTTCTTCTTCTTTTTCTTCTTCTTCTTCTTCTTCTTCTTCTTCTTCTTCTTCTTCTTCTTCTTCTTCTTCTTCTTCTTCTTCTTCCTCCTCCTCCTCCTCATCATCATCATCCTCATCCTCTTCTTCTTCGTCCTCATCATCCTCATCCTCTTCTTCTTCTTCGTCCTCATCATCCTCATCCTCTTCTTCTTCTCGCTCCTCCGCTCTGTCTTTGTCTGGTTTTTCTTTTTCTCCTCCAATCAGTCCTGATATGCATCCTGATAATTGGCATTCTCGTGAGCGTTTCCCTTCTCGTGGGCGTTTCCCTTCTCGTGATAGTGTGCCTTTCGAACAATATTTCACGAAAGAAGATGCTGTTATCTCTCCTGAGCACGGGCAGGAAGAGGATGATGAAGAAGAACGCACGGAAGTGGAAAAGGATGAGGCCGATATACCTATCCCTGAGAAGCTCAAAAAGGAGATGAAACAGGCATATTCTGTGATCGACACATGGCCACAACGAAAGGACTTGCATGCAACGAAAGACCTTGTCTTTGGAACCAAAGAGAATAAGTTCAACCTGAGGTTTGTGGACGCATATGTCGTGCCGTTCAAATTTGCTGTTGGTGGTCGCAAAGGCGTCATGCAGATCCCAGCAAACGGCAAAATGCACATTCCGTCGTTGGATCGTTACTTGGTTCTTGGCACGATTGTGGAAGACCTGGCTGCGGACAAGTGGGCAGTACTCTGCGGCTCAGCTCTCTCTCACAACGAAGTGCATGGTCTTGTGACCAAAGCGGATCTTTCTGATTTGGAGACATTCGTCCTGCTGCACATTGACTTCATCAAGCGGGACGTGCAATGTGGTTTGGTCACTCAGCCAGAAGCAGGGCGCTTGATGGTGCGTTTGGCAAAGGTATTTGTTGACTCAAAAGAGTGCAAGTTGTTGCTCAATCGACATGAGGTTCGACCCACTGGAGGAGGCGATGGCAACGGTAGCGGTCAAGATCGACGCAGCAGTGGCGGTACGTTTGGCTCCAAGGGCTCCAAGGGCTCGAGGAAGAGCAAGGCCAGCCAGGACAAAAATGAGGAAAGTGTTCCCAAGGCGACGTCCACCGTCTCTATTCCAGCTCAGGCTGACTGGGTGGCGGAGGTTCAGCGGGTCGTGCGGGGTGAGGTCAAAAAAGAAGTTGAGCGGTTTCTCAAGGAGGAGATCCCCAGAATACGCAACGCCATCAGGAAAGGTTTCACCAAGAGGGAGGCTAAGTTTCAAAGCGAGGTAGAGGCCAAGGTAAAGAAGCTCGTCAGGACGGAGCTCAAGAACACGAAAGTGGAAGATCCAGGTCCAGAAGCAGAAGCAAGCGATGAGCCCGAGGCCGAAGAGGACGGGTCCGGGGGAGATACCACAGACGACTGGCCGGGTGGGTACTGCAACAGATGCGCGGACAAAATTGTGGGGTCCAAATACAGTTGCGTGGATCCTCAGGCGAAGACTTTGATGTGTGTGAGGCATGCGAGGTTGACTACTTTCATGAACACCCCATGCAGAAGCACAAGGTTGACATCTCACCGGAAGCCATCAAAGAGTACAACGCGAAGGAGCGCAGCAGCAAGAAGAAGAAGTCTAAAGGAGGTAGCAACGTTTTGTCTTGTTGACTGCCTCTAAGGATAGACTTTTGTGGTAGGTGGCAAGGGCAAGGGCAAGAGCAAGAGCAAGAGCAAGAGCAAGAAAAACACTCGATCTGATTCAGCGAAGGTTAAAAAAGTTATCGTTGGTGTCAGTGTCAAGAAGGAAGACAAGCGTCGTCCTGGTCCTCTTTCTCCTTCTCCCCCTTCTTCTTCTTCCTCTTCCTCTTCTTCCTCCTCCTCTTCCTCTTCTTCCTCCTCTAGTTCGTCTTGTTCATCTTCATCCTCATCCTCCTTATCTTGTTCGAGTTCTTCTCCTGGGTCGCGCCCTCCAGCTTCTGATTTGGGCCATGCCCCCAAGGCAAAGCCTCTTGAGCCAATTTTTCACGGGATTATGTGTGCTATGTGCCAAGTTGATCCCATAACGGGGTATGTGATGAAGTGCGAGCAGTGCCCCGGTTACAGCTTATGTCCCGATTGTGTTAATCGAAGCAGGCACGACGTCTCGCACACCCTCGTTATGAAGAGAACTCCCCTGGAAGCACAGGCCGAGCAGAGCACTCCTGCATGACTAGCAGTCCATCAAGGTCCTCCAATCGAAGTGCGAGCTGCACTCCGATTCCACTGTGTGTCGGAAGACGTAGTGACCCTGCGGTGGGCGGGTTTTGGTTTAGTCATGCTTTTTGGCAGGGATTTTCCCCAGGACCACCAATTAGAATAGCTGGTTTTGAGGTAGAAAGGTTGCCAAGCTCATCAAGGTCCCGTAGCTCATTGACTCCATTAGAAGAGCAAACAGTCATTTCTCTGCCAGGCTGGCCATATTTTTATGTTTCTCAGGCGGTGCAAGACCAAGGTGGCTCAGATGCAAGTATGCAAGGTCATCTAGCAGCAACAAGCATAGTTGCAGAAGACTGCAATTGTGACATAGCCTATAACGAGGACCTCCACGATCCCACAATTTTACATCCAGACGAGAAGCAACAGAGCGTACAAAGCATGGAGCCTGGTGCTTATAAACTACGGCTGGGAGCCCTGGAGGCTGCGAGAAAAGAGAATTAAGAGGCTTCAAGAGCTAGATTTCATCAGGCACATGCGTGAGCTAGGCCTTTTTTTGTAAATTGTGTGAGTTTTTTTCTGTGGGTCAACAACCTTGGCAAAAATAGTTTTTTGTGACCAAGGTGAGTGAGGTTAAGGGACACCTTATTATTTTTTGTCTCTTTGCAGCAAACTTTCCGATCCATGGTGTTTTAAGGCAGCCGCAAACTGAACATGCATGTTTGTTCAACTATCATATGTATGTACCACCAGACCGGCAGCTTGACTTGAAAAAATTAAGTTTTTTTTCAAGTCAAGTGGCAGGTTGAGATCGGAAATGTCTTCTTTTTGTGTTTCGTTGTTATTTGTATGCATTGTGAGTAGAATCAGACTGGTGGGAATCAGCGTGGTTTGCTTTTTGCAAAATTTCAAAATCAGTACTTGTACCAGTCAGACTGGGGCCTGACCTGGGGAAACCAAGTTTTTTCCCAAGTTCGGACCCAACTGGAACCTTAAATGCTTTTGTTATGAATTGTTTCTTTTACTTAGCCAGCGTAAATCGATGAAGGCGGCCGGGGGAGGCAGTAGACTGATCGGACTTGGTGGGGCAGGGAGGTTTGAAAGTCAAGGTATGTTGGTGTGCCAGCCGCTCCTTTTTCCCAAGTCCTGAAGGGACCGCGCGAGGTAATATGAGGTGTATAGAGGTTCTGCAACACAAAAATTTTATGTTCCTGACAAAAGAGCCAGATTTTGTGGTGGACAGGATGTCTGCAGGACTTAGGGTAAACTAGCACACATGTATCTATGCTGTCCGGGGTCAGAAATGGAAAATTCAATTTTTTTCTAATTTAGTACTATGAATGAGATGAAAACTTTGTTTATGTGCTGTATGTGGTTATTTGGCAGCAAGACTCGCGGGGAACGTTCGGGAGTTGCTCTTCGATGCGTTAAAAGGCAGTGCCAGTGGCATGCCAAACTTTGTTTTTTAGGTGTCTGCACCGGTGATTTTTCGAAATTATTTGGAGCCAAAGTAAGCATAGAGGAACTTGTAGTGGTTGGAAACAGATGCAAAAGCTTCGGAATAACAATGAAACACAAATAGTAACGTTTTTAAAGTTTTTTTTTTTTTTTTTTAGTGTCGAAACTTAAAGTTTTTATTATCCTATAAAAATCAATTTTTTCAAGAAAAAACAAAGATTAAGAGCCGGAATTTGTTTTTTTTTTTTACTTTGATTTTTAATATTAATTGACCGGATCATCATTGCAACTCCGTGACTCACCGGGAACAAGCAGGATCATAGAATTCCCAGTATTTTAGCTTCTCATCGTCTCATTGTGTTTATAATCTGCGAACTTCTCAGGAGCACCACCAGACGGAACGCCAGCCTGTCCCTGCCTCTGGGGGGAATCCGCCTAGGAAGAAAGCACGCCTGCAAGCTGAGCGTGCGCAACCCGCTACCAGGCCTGTGCTGGCGGAATCCGACCTAAAACTAAACATTCGACAATCTTGGGGGTATCCCTTTTTCCGAAATTTTCCATGAAGTATATGGACTTTTTTGAAAACGTGTGGAAATGAAAGGAAATCAATTCACTGATTGCAGAACATATAAAAATAATATTAAAACATGTTTTTATTAATTGTAATACACTTTAACTTCATCTTTAGAGGTGGGCAGGAACCGGTCCGACGGTAATCTTTCTCCTTTTTCATAGTCCCGGCTACTATGAATCTATGATGATAACAATGCCCAACATGCAGAATTTGCTTTTAATTTTGTTTATCTTTGTTTACATTAAGCATTTTACTTTATTATGATAATAAACATTGCTTTTACCTACAATAAATTCCCCCCGGGGGGGGGGGGGAGGGGGGAACGGGGGAGGAAGAGAAGTGCGATGTCGCCACGCAAAATACATAGATTCTACAACAAAATTTCTTTAATTACTAAAAAAAAATAATAAATCTAACTCCGTAATATCATACTAACTAAATTAGAAGTTTGTTTAACTCTTGCACGCGACAAACGTTCTTGATCCCGCTTTCGACCATAACAAACCTGCCAGTGCAAAAAATTACGATTAATACTACACTACTACAAAGAAAAAAACACAAAACAAATTAAAACATCCTTCAGATGAAGGAGAAAAGTGAAAGCTATGCAAACTACCTGGTGCGTGCATTTGAAGTTAGCGCCGAGTCAGCGCAAGCGATGCTAAAACAAACTCCCATGCGTTAGGTGAGCTGGGAGCGGTGAGACCGGTGCCGCGTTGGGGGGTGGAAGGTGAGTTACCAGCAGACAGAGCGCCAGCTGCCATCCGCGCGATGAGATCCTCCAGCAAGCTTTCTCTCTCGCTCTTACTATTTTTGTTGTTGTTGTTGTTGTTGTTGTTGCTGTTGTTGTTGCTGTTGTTGTTGTTGTTATCATTATCATCATAGTTTTTCTTGTTCTTGTTATTCTTCTTCTTCTTCTTCTTCACTCTCTCGTTCTCTTCTTCTGAGCTTTCCTCCTCCTCCTCCTCCTCCTCCTCCTTCTCCTTCTTCGAATTCTTCCTCTTTCTTCTCTCCTCTTCCCGTTGTCGCTTCTCTTGCGCCTTTTTCCTTCCGATCTTGCGCTTCTTTTTTCTTCCTTTCCTCCTCTCTCAACTTTCTTTCTTCTGCTAGCATTTCCTTAATGGATGCGGCTTGTTCTGACATTGCCTTGTTCACAAGATCCTGAACGACTTCTTTCGACACGCCGGCGGACGAACTACCCTGAATACAATACCGGTCGCCGTTGTTTTGAAAGAAGTCGTTCGTTTCTTGCGAACAAGGCAGTGGCAGAACAAACCAACAGCAACGACAACAACAACAACAAAGAATAATAATAATAATAATAATAATAATAATAATAATAATAATAATAATAATAATAATAATAATAATAATAATAATAATAATAATAATAATAATAGTGTATCTCCTGCCAATTGCTGAGCCAAAAGGCCATGTGCATCCAGTCCTCCATTCTATAAGGAAAGTCTCCACACCAATCGGTGGAATAAAGGAAGTGACGGCATAGAACATTACTCTAGGAGCTTTATACCAATCAGCCCATGGAAAGGGACCGATGGCCTATGTACTCCCTAAATAATAATAATAATAATGATAATAATAATAATAATAATAATAATAATAATAATAATAATAATAATAATAATAATAATAATAATAATAATAATAATAATAATAGTGCTTCTCTGTCAATGGCTGATGCATTTCTGCACATGCGCCTCCATCGTCTCACCCGTGAGGGGAGTACGAAGAATTGACGATAAGCTCTAATGACACCCCCGCAAGGGCAGTTCCAACACTTCCAGATGGGCCGGTATGTTCAATGAAAATACTGGTCCAGACGGATCGGTATGTTCAATGAAAATACTGGTGGCACCGACGGGAATCGAACTGGCGACAGGGCCCAGATGGTAGAACTTGACCACTGGGCTATCACGGTGTCCAAATAATAATAATAATAATAATAATAATAATAATAATAATAATAATAATAATAATAATAATAATAATAATAATAATAATAATAATAATAATAATAATAATAATAATAATAATAATAATAATAATAATAATAATAATAATAAAGTTTGAAAAAAAAATGTCAGCGCTTCCCGTTAGAGAGATTATACTCGGAAAAAAAAAGACAGGGAAAGGCTCACTGATAGAATGCCACACACACTAGCTAGCCATACTAAAGCTAGTAGCTATACTCCCCTCTCTAAACTACATGCTGCGGCGCCCAAAGAGACCTTTTGCCCCCCCCCCCGGCCCCCCCCCCTCACAAAAAAAAGAAAAAGAAGAAGAAGGAGTAGGAAAGATTATACCTCCAACGACATGTCCACTTCATCAGCGTCGACCGCGGGCTTTTTGGACTTCGGCTTGCCTAGTCACGTCAGAAATTAGAAACACTGAAAAAAAGGCACAAAAAAAAGATGAAATTCGCTAGTACCTGGCTTTTTCTTGCTGGACCCCTTAGGCATAGGAGGCTGAGGGGTCTCTTCTTCTTCAGGGACGTCTGGAACGTCTGGAACATCGTCGACGTTGATGGATTCTGCACAAAGAACCAAACAATATTACATACATCCTTCATTTTTCATATTACATACAATGTTGCTACCGAATCTCAGTTTTTTTGGCCTGCCCGAAGAGCGAGGCTCAGTCGGGCCCTTTTTTTTGATTCTTCTTCTAACGTTTCAGGCGAGCATGCAGTAAATATGCAAAATAAAGAAAAGGAAGATGCAAAAAAAAAAAAAAAAAAAAAAAAAAAAAAAAAAAAAAAAAAGATGGAGCTGGTGGAGAAGAAGAATAATAACATGTATTTGAAGAAGAAAAAGAAAAATGGAAGAAGAAGAGGAAGAAGAAGAAGAAGAAGAAGAAGAAGAAATGACCTTGTTTGCTTCGTACAGAAGCAAAAGCTCCCGCTTCCGCCAGTTGCAAATCATAGGCGGGTTCGTGGGGTTACCGACGTAGAGGAGCCACGCGGGCTTCACCTGCTTCTCGAAGTCCATCGGCGACGGATCAAGCATGCAAGAGTGTTTAAGGTTAAAACCAAAAAAACCCATGAGCTGATATTGGATTTCGTCAGCCTTGCCATCGCCGTCAGTGTCGACCTCGCGCGCAGCAAAAATGAAGCGCTTCGATCCTGCAACATCCAAGTATAAAAAATATGTGCAGCTTGTGAATTTTGAAAAACATACAGTACCTCGATTGACTTGCGCAGGAGTCTTCTTGCGCCAACCAATGGGAAAGACATTGAAGAGCCTGCAAATAAAAAATAAACAATCAGTTTATTAAAATCTTTCATACTTATAGGGAAAAAGACCCGGGAGCACAAGGTGAAGTTTCACCCTCACATGTCTCCACTTGCGTGGACGCCTTCAGTTCGAAATTGTTGTACTTTGTAAGTGCAACGTCGAGCGCGAGCGCCCCCTCCCAATGTTTGTTGTCCTCGGATGTGAACTTAAAGAGCAAGCTTATTAAAGCAGCAGCAAAAGAGGAATAATAATAATAATAATAATAAAAAGAGAGTTTAAATTTTAAAAAAATGGCAGCGCTTCCCGTTCGAAGAAATATACTCGAAAAAAAAAACAGGGAAAGGCTCACTGATAGAAAGCCACACACACTAGCTAACTATACTAAAGCTAAGTATCTATACTCCCCTCTCTAAACTATGCTATCGAATAATAATAATAACAATATAATAATAATAATAATAATAATAATAATAATAATAATAATAATAATAATAATAATAATAATAATAATATGTATCGTCTGCCAATTGCTGAGCCAAAAGGCCATGTGCATCCAGTCCTCCATTCAATGAGGAAAGTCTCCACACCAATCGGTGGAATAAAGGAAGTGACGGCATAGAACATTACTCTAGGAGCTTTATACCAATCAGCCCATGGAAAGGGACCGATGGCCTATGTACTCCCTAAATAATAATAATAATAATAATAATAATAATAATAATAATAATAATAATAATAATAATAATAATAATAATAATAATGTATCTCCTGCCAATTGCTGAGCCAAAAGGCCATGTGCATCCAGTCCTCCATTCCATAAGGAAAGTCTCCACACCAATCGGTGGAATAAAGGAAGTGACGGCATAGAACATTACTCTAGGAGCTTTATACCAATCAGCCCATTGAAAAGGACCAATGGCCTATGTACTCCCTAAATAATAATAATAATAATAATAATAATAATAATAATAATAATAATAATAATAATAATAATAATAATAATAATAATAATAGTGTATCTCCTGCCAATTGCTGAGCCAAAAGGCCATGTGCATCCAGTCCTCCATTCCATAAGGAAAGTCTCCACACCAATCGGTGGAATAAAGGAAGTGACGGCATAGAACATTACTCTAGGAGCTTTATACCAATCATCCCATGGAAAGGACCGATGGCCTATGTACTCCCTAATAATAATAATAATAATAATAATAATAATGATAATAATAATAATATTAATAATAATAATACTAACCACAATAACAACAATAATTATGATGATGA
>WBZZ01000407.1:40000-57500 GCA_019918135.1 Paulinella micropora
TATTATTATTATTATTATTATTATTATTATTATTATTATTATTATTATTATTATTATTATTATTATTATTATTATTATTATTATTATTATTATTATTATTATTATTATTATTATTATTATTATTATTATTATTATTATTATTATTATTATTATTATTATTATTATTATTATTATTATTATTATTATTATTGCTTGGAGCTGCCTTGCGGGGGTGTCAGTAGAGCCTATCGTCAAAACTTCGTACTCCCCTCACGGGTGAGACGATGGAGGCACATGTGCAGAAATGCATTCGCCATTGACTGAGAAGCACTATTATTATTATTATTATTATTATTATTATTATTATTATTATTATTATTTTATTATTATTATTATTATTATTATTATTATTATTATTATTATTATTATTATTATTATTATTATTATTATTATTATTATCATTATTATTATTATTATTATTATTATTATTATTATTATTATTATTATTATTATTATTATTATTATTATTATTATTATTATTATTATTATCTGCCTTGGAGTGTTGACTGTGACATATTTGAGGGAAATCCCGATGAAAAAACCTAGTCACACTTGCTAAACAGAGTTCCAGCCCAATGGCCTCAAGGCGTTAAACTGTGACGCGAACTCATAACCCTTTGGTGGTAGATGCTGGGGAGGAGGGTCGTTGCGCGCGTAAAAGATCTTAAACTCCGCATATGCTGGTTGATAGCCCAGGACCCAGCAGACACCAGATTGTTATGGGTGGGGTTTCGAGGCAGCTCTAGCAACCGCGCTTGGTGTATGCACTTGCACATTCGGTGACGTCTTGCAAGAGGTTGCTGGGACTGCGGAATAACCTCGGCTTAGTGCAGTCTTGCCCTCAGGAGCTCCATCGGTGGCCCCGATCATCAGGCGAGAGACTGACACGGGGGGGTGGAGGACCTCGAACAAGGGTATTGGAGGCTTATGTCCGTTGAGGATATGCCATTAGCTGCATCAGTACGCCTCAGATATAGTAATTATTATTATTATTATTATTATTATTATTATTATTATTATTATTATTATTTTATAGCATAGTTTAAAGAGGGGAGTATAGATACTAGCTTTAGTATAACTAGCTAGTGTGTGTGGCCTTCTATCAGTGAGCCTTTCTCTGTCCTTTTTTTTTTGAGTGATTCCCTCTAACGGGAAGCGCTGCCATTTTTTTAATGTGTATTTCAAACTTTAGGTATGCCATGCTGAGGGCTAGCAAGGCGCCGATATATGTGGCACACCGTGGTGGTGGCTACGGAGTCTTTGCTGATAAATACCTTCCTCCTTCTTTTCAGCTTGGGCTCCTCGAACCAGGAGGAAAGTCTTTGCGTGCTGCAGATCATGCTGCATTTTCTGATCATTTCACTATGAAAATTGGGAGTTCCCTGCAAACAGGGATGCATCCAATTAAATTCATTAACGAATCGAGCAGGAATGCAATGCATCTCATCAATTCTTCATCGCAAGGGTTCAACAAGCTCGACGAGGACACTTGCCGACCGAACGTGAAGGTAAATTATGTTAGTTGTTACATACATCCATGCAATGTAAGTTTTTGTTACGTGTGTTGCATTTTTTCTATAAATATTGTTGTAAATAATGTCAGGTCAGCAAGGGTACTCCTATTGTGACTGTCACCACCGCAATATCGAAAGATCAAGAGATTTTGCTCAGCTATGCGCCTAATCCAGACCTAGAGATAGCTACGCTGCCAAGCGATGCACATCCGGTCTGGTTGAAAGAGGCTGCCAAGGAAGGAGCTAAAATCTCAGTTTTCCTGTTCGAGACTGACATTGGTCATGTATGTTTCATCGTTCCTGAGAAAGAACATCCGCTTCCACTTAAGTCAATTTCCTTGCATCATGAAGCAAAGGTTGAACTTTTAGCGTCGGTCAGCAGTATTAGTTCTGATGGAAAGCAATCGCTCTCCAGGTCATCATCTATTCCGCCGGAAAAAAAGAGGAAGCTTCTCGACAGCGTGTCCTCAATTTCAGATAGTCGCCGCACGCTTCTGCCCAGAGAAAGCTCGGACATTACAGTCATCACAGAAAAATCAAGCTTGAGTGATGCACAGGTAAAAAATAAATAAATGAAAATTATTACTGAGAAGATTCTTTTTTACAGGCCGGTGTTCCTGACGTTGATGCTAACCTCGACAGCTGGCAAGAGTCAGACAGTTCTACTGTCACTACAGGATATGATGTTAGTAGCTGCAGCAGCTCTAGACTATATCTTCCTACTGGCTCCATGGTAATTTTTTTTCTCTACCTGTCTATGTTCATGCTGGTTAATGTTCATAAGCGATCTTGTTTGCGTATAACGTCGAAGAGTGTTCAGATACGGATTCAAACGGTGATGCTGCATCTATCAACCCTGGATTGCTTCCTCCTCTGGTCTGCGTGGACGATGCGGAATTATCCAACGAGCTTCGATTGAACGACGAGCTTATGGAATCGAATGAGCTGTTGTATGCCATCATGAGATTATCACCAATTCCTTACAGCAGACCACGTAAGAATCCAACGCGCCCCTACACGATGAAAAGTCGCACGAAAGGTGCAGTGAAGCTTCAGAGACCGTCTGCGCTCCAAAAACTGTTGGGGATTACCTTCGCCGACTTGGACAGGGAAGTTAAGTCTGTCTGCTGCAAAAAGTGGAAGTGTTATTCATTTATCGACACGCGTGATGTGCTTTACACGAGAGCGAAGAATGCGTCATCGTCTCCTCCTGGACCGGGTCGATGGCCTGAGCCAGATCGGTTGGGGCCGTGTAGGGGCTGATGTGTGCAATGTCAATTTTGCGGAGGACCTTGTTGGTGTGCTCGTGCCGGAGGCGAAAGGTGTTATTGGAAGGTTTTTCCAATATAATGTAAGGGCCGTCGTGTTGAAGAACAGAGGAGGCGGGAATACCTTTGGTTGGCTCCTTGGGGCGATAGACGGTGACTCGGTCACCCGCCTTCCAATCGGGTAGCTTGCGTCGCCGTTGCTTGTTCTTCTGTTCGTTGGCAGCCTTGCGCGTGAAGGAGGCGTATTCCTTGACATACGCCGTGACAGCAATCCGGGCTAAGCGGAGAGTGTCGAGTTGGTCCGAAGTCTGGACGGTCGTCGAGCCAGACTTAGTCATTGCGGCGGTTGATCGAGCCGCGCGTTTAGCGATGACGTCGGGAGAATCGAAGATATCGATAGATGTACGTGGTTGGCGAGCCATCATACCTTCAAAAGCGGATACGCCGGTGGCGGTAGAGACGTAAGTGTTGTGCGAGAACGACAGAGCTGGCATGGCCTTGGGCCAAGTCTTCTTGTCTTTGTCTGCGAGTGCCTGGATAGCGCGGCGGAGGCTTTGATGCCTGCGTTCTGGTAGACCTTAACCACTGGGCTATCGCGGTGCCACATAATAATGATAATAATGATAATAATAATAATAATAATAATAATAATAATAATAATAATAATAATAAAAATAATAATAATAATAATAATAATAATAATAATAATAATTACTATATCTGAGGCGTACTGATGCAGCTAATGGCATATCCTCAACGGACATAAGCTCCAATACCCTTGTTCGAGGTCCTCCACCCCCCCGTGTCAGTCTCTCGCCTGATGATCGGGGCCACCGATGGAGCTCCTGAGGGCAAGACTGCACTAAGCCGAGGTTATTCCGCAGTCCCAGCAACCTCTTGCAAGACGTCACCGAATGTGCAAGTGCATACACCAAGCGCGGTTGCTAGAGCTGCCTCGAAACCCCACCCATAACAATCTGGTGTCTGCTGGGTCCTGGGCTATCAACCAGCATATGCGGAGTTTAAGATCTTTTACGCGCGCAACGACCCTCCTCCCCAGCATCTACCACCAAAGGGTTATGAGTTGGCGTCACAGTGTAACGCCTTGAGGCCCTTGGGCTGAATAATAATAATAATAATAATAATAATAATAATAATAATAATAATAATAATAATAATAATAATAATAATAATAATAATAATAATAATAGTGCTTCTCTGTCAATGGCTGATGCAAATCTGCACATGCGCCTCCATCGTCTCACCCGTGAGGGGAGTACGAAGAATTGACGATAAGCTCTAATGACACCCTCGCAAGGGCAGTTCCAACACTTCCAGACGGACCGGTATGTTCAATGAAAATACTGGTGGCACCGACGGGAATCGGACTGGTGACAGGGCCCAGATGGTAGAACTTGACCACTGGGCTATCACGGTGTTCACAATAATAATAATAATAATAATAATAATAATAATAATAATAATAATAATAATAATAATAATAATAATAATAATAATAATAGTAATAATAATAATAGTAGTAGTAGTAATAATAATAATAATAATAACATTAATTTCTTGATCTTTGCTTTACATATATTTTTCTAAATTTTTCAAGGATACTTTTCTAAAGAAAATATTTGCGTCTATTCCAAATACATTACATCAGCATCAACATCACGCCTCGGGCTAGCTACCATGCAAATAGGAGCTCCCAATTCCTCCTCGTTCCCACAAACCATGACTTACTCGGGGGGGGGGGGGGAGGGTAGCAGCAGCAGCAGTATAATTGTAGTAGCAGCAGCAGCAGTAGTAGTAGTAGTAGTAGTAGTAGTAGTAGTAGTAGTAGTAGTAGTAGTGTATCAGTTGTGTGTGGTGGTATGATTAGGCTCTTGCAAGTGCGCATCAGTCGTCTGGAGGCTGGCTCCAACCAGCGAGTCGTGTCCCATGACTGGATCTCATATTACTCTCTCAATGGGCAGAAGATGCACGACCTTATCCTGATCGTGATCCGACGTGATGAGACTAGCAGGCTTCAGTATGAGTACATCCACAACATCCTCACACATCAATCACACAGCACTGGGCGCACCAGATATGTGTGGCACTTCCATTTGACCTCAGTGGAGGAAGGGGGCAGCGGCTTGCTCCGAGGTCTCAACATCGTGAGGACTGGCGACGGCGACCCCGACTTCCAGTCGAAGGAGTTCATTTGCTCTGAATCGTGGTACAAGAAGAACTACGATACAGAAGTCGAGGCTCATCCCGTTTGCGCGTACCACGCATACAACTGAAACGACGGAGTGAAGCCTAAGTATCATAAACGCTTCATCAAGGACCAGGTATTGGGAAAAAAACTCACGCTAAGTACTGTCGCTTTGTGTTGCCGTTTGCGTGCTTCAATCTTGCCCTTGTTTATTTAGTCATAGCGATATCAGTCATTTTCTAACACTGTTGGGTTGAATTGGGGCGCGCTCACGTGCTTAGTGAGGACTGGCTCCAGAGTATGGAAGATGCTGACTACTGCGACACCTACCTTTTTGGCCACTACCCTCAAGTTATCGACAAGTGGCTGGGCGAAAACCCAGTTCATTTTCAGTACAAGGACGGCTGGGCTCTGAAGAGCATGCGGTCGTACCTGTACTTCAGACTTGACTCTGTGACGGGGGAGAACTCGGTGTTGCGTACGCTGCAAAAACCAGCGATGCGCGATTTGAGGATCGCGTGGTGATGGACTTTCGACCTGACAGCTTGGCGGGCCCGATATGTGAACGGTGTACTCAATTTTCCAAGCGTCCTATCGCTGGGCACACCGGTCGTGGAGAATGTCCGACCGCTGTCTCGGGGTGGTCATCTCGGAACCATACCCAGAAACCAGCGGTGGCGGTGCTGGTTCAAGGGGAAGAGTTTGCAGGCCTGGCCCGCGACGACAGGTCTGAGGGTAGTGTATCCAGAAATATATAACTTTCGGTTGCATGTCTTGTTCAGTATTTGTCGAAGATAGGTTGTATGCACTCTCATTGATTGTCGCGTGTGCACCGTCACACTACATTTCGTGTTGCTGTTTTTTAGTTTGTTTTTCCCACAACCTATCGATATCGCTCTTGCTGTGCTGGCTTTTTTTTTTCTTGAAACACAGAATCCAAGCCCTGAGCGACTACATGAACTCCCAGAAGCGCAAGGGCCCCGCGAGGAAGCAGAAAGACTTCATGTGCCAACTCACAAAGACCCAGCTGAGCAAGATGTGCGAGCAATTCCGACTTCCAATGGAAGGGAAGAAGGAAGAGTTGCGGTTGCGCCTGCGCTCGTACTTCGATTCGCTGGAGGCTCCCGCTGGCGACTCTGCCGGCAACGGAACTTCAACTGCTGATCAGGATACGGAAGGTAACTTCTCTATCTTAACATATCGTGCCGCTTGTTTCTATTGTGTGTGTGTGTTTTGGTATATTTCAACTGATTTGGCGTTCAATGCATTTGCGCCCCGTGGCTTGATCGCTGCCCCCCCCCTTTTTTTTGGGGGGGGGGGGGGGATATGTTTATTCCGCAGTAGGAGGCGCTGATAGCAGTGTTCGTGGCGGCGGAACGGGTCATAAGAGTGGCGGCCGCCGCCGTAGCCGTGGTCGCAACCGCGGCAATGGCCGTGGCCGTGGCCGTGGCCGCGGCAGTGGCAGTGGCCGTGGCCGCGGCCGTGGCCATGGCAGTGGTGGCCGCAGGAAAAAGCAACAGGCCGAAGACTCTGAGGTCGAGGATCAAGCATCCTCAGATTCTAACTGGGAAGAGGGAGACGAGTAGTGCTGCCTGCCCCCCCTTTTTTTTGGGGGGGGGGGGGGAGGAGTATGTTTATTTCGCAGTAGGAGGCGCTGATAGCAGTGTTCGTGGCGGCGGAACGGGTCAGAAGAGTGGCCGTGACCGCGGCCGTGGTGGCCGCAGGAAAAAGCAACTGGCAGAAGACTGTTGAGGTCGAGGATCAAGCATGGCCCCTATTGCTACAGTTTTCCCGTTGATTTTCGTCTCCCTCTTCCAGTTGATGACATCGTCCTTAGAATCTAAGTGGAAAGATGGTGACGAGTAGTTGGTGTTTGTTCAACGATTCATGAGCGGCCATGTGGTATTTTTTAATTCATGTATGAATGGTTCGACGCCGTACCCACAGATTGGATAATAGGTTTTGCGACCGCCAACAAAGTTGCTTTCAATAAAAACTTGTTTTTATTTAAATTATTCATATGCTGAAACTTTTTATACATATTAGCGACATATTTAAAAAATATATATGAATTTGTAAGATCTTACAAATAATTTGTAAGATCTTACAAAGGGGTTCTGGTGTAGGAAGACCGGTCATGTACGGTACAGGTACGGTAAAGGTACGGTACATGTACCGGAGGGGGTCCGGAGGACAAGCTAAACTCAATTAAAACTCACGGGAATGTATTAGAATGTATTAATCGGTACATGTACGGTAGGTGGTCCGGAGGTGGTTTGTAATTGTACGGTACATGTACCGGAGGTGGTCCGGTACATGTACCGGAGGTGGTCCGGAGGTGGTTTGTAATTGTTAGAAACTCTGTATTCTGGATCGCGTCTGGTTTCATCCCTTGTCGGGACCGCGATTACATAGTTCGACGCTCGGTCGATGGCCGTAAGAATGTACTTGAATCCCTCCTCTCCTGCCTCCGGCAAGGGACCCACATAATCGATATGCACCGTCTCGAAGATGTCGCTCGCGTATTGCCCCAATAACCCCCTGTTTGCATCGTATGGCGTCGTAGCCGGCTTTGGCATGAAGCACAACCGTTGATAAACCTCTCCACTTCCCGGCCCATATCTCCCCAGTACAACTTCCTCGCCAAGGCCCACTTCATCCTTTCCAAGCCTGGATGGCTTTGCATAGGGCAGTTGTGTGCCCCGACCAGTAGTACTACCGCGTGCCTCAAGGCCGGCGGAACCCATACCGTCCACCTGGCTGGGTCGTCCCGGTACTTTCCGTCCGTTCCCATATACCAGATCAGCCCGTCCGAGTAAGCATGCTTTTTCAGCTGCTTCTTCACCGCCTCGGTATGTGTTTCCGGTGTCGGGTTCTTCGAGTGTTGAATAAACGCATTGAATTCCTTCGCCTCCCCCGTCAAACTCCGAAACTTATCTACCCATGCAAACCTGATTTGCGTGTCGGTCTCCAATTCCAGAGCCACCCGACTAGGGTGCGTCTTATCCAAGACCTTAAGACCCTCTGGCTCCTGAGGCTGTTGATCCCCATCCTGCTTCGGATTGACCAGTACGTTGCCCACCATTGGCATCTGCCGCCACGGAAAACGTGGTACTTCCAACTGTTCCGACTCCCTCTCCGCACATCGTGCCGCATTCCACTCGTACTCCTCTAAACCGTTCCTCATGTTCTGATCGTCGTGCTCCTTGCAGCACTCCTTGGGCCCACCGCTAGCCGTCTCGTATACCCGAAGATCCCTCTCCTGCTCCTGCTTTTCCCCAACCCCTGACTTGCGAAATCGGTACGCCGCCGATACCTCTTCTGCATAGATCATTCCGTTGATCGGTTTCTGTTCCAAATCCATCTTTCCCCACACTGTCAATACCGCCGCCGCCGTCACGAACCTGAACCGTGTCAAGTCCATCCCCTTCTTCCTCTCGCTATCCCATGTCGGTTTGACCGTAAACACCTCCAGCACCTGTTGCTGTTTCTGTTCCTCCTCCGCCTTCAAGGCTTCTGAGGTCTGCCGTCCTCCGTCGTTCCCCCCGACCGAGACTGATGGTCAGCCAAAAATTTCTCCTTCCCCTTGATGTATTCGATCTGGAAGTCGTACTCCGACAACTCCTGTTGCCACCGTGCCAAACGCCCCGTATGGTCCTGCGACATCAGCCATCGCAAGTTGTTGTGATCCGTCCGCACCTTCGTCTCCTTCGCCCCCCACAGGTACTCCCGCAACCGCTTGAATCCCCACACTATCGCCAAAGCCTCTCGCTGTCTCGTGCAGTACTGTCGTTCTGCATTCGACATCCGCCGACTAAGGAACATCACCGGCCGCAAATGTCCCTTCTTGTCCTGCTGTTGCAACACCCCTCCTATTGCGTATGCCGACGCGTCCGTGTCCAGGATGGAAGGTGCGTTAAAGTCCGGCAACCTCAGGACTGCCCCACCCTCTGTCAGCGGATCCTGCAGTATTGCCAATCTCCACCCTCGTGTAGGCTAAAGGAAAATCACCTCGTTTAATTGAACTAACCATCTTTCCAGGACTCAAAGAACTAGTGCGTTCCGAAATCTTTTGATAAGTCTGGAGGAGACGTCGGTTGCGTTCCCGTTCCTTCCCATCATTTCCCCCATTGAGTCCCTTCTCCCCCTGAGACCCCCGTCCCCTATCAGTATCCTTATTCCCCCTCTTCTGGTCTTCCCCTGCCTTTTCCTCTCCCTCATCCTCTCTACCGCCAACCTTTCCCCGGGCTATCTTATTGCCCTCCCTGTTTGAGTGTTCCTTATCCCCATCCTTCTTCTCCCGTTGTTCTCTCCCCTTGTCATCCTCACGAGTCCGCACCTCTGCCTTCTGCCGTTTATCGTGTGCCCTATCCCTCCTCCTGTCTTCCCTCTCTCTTAACCGTTTCCTGGTCGTTCCCCAGTCAGATCTATTGACTGTCGTTCTTCTTTGCCATCCGCTCGTAAGGGGCTGCCGTACCCCGCTCCGTCGATCCGTCTGAGCATCGTTCGCTCCTGCCGTCGGCGTTCCCCTATCAGCCATGTAATCCCGCCTCTTATCCGCATGTTCCACATGTGTATGCGTCCCACCTGCTTTGCCAGTTCCCGTAATCACGACGTCGTCCGCGTCGTCACGCCGTCGCGGTTGCGCCTCTTCCTCCCTGGGCGTCCGTTCCTGTTCAAATATACCATGTTTCCGTTCGTATCTCTGTTCCATTTCCTCCACGGATGTTTTTTTACCCGACGGCGCGGGTGTAGCCCCTCCCGCCGCTCCCTGCTTCTCCGGTAATCCCGCCGCTGCCCCTGAAATCAACACCTGTCGATCCGGGTGCACATACGGAAAACTGTTGCCTGTTTCTTTGTTTCCTTCCCCCTCTTCCCCTCCTTTCCCTTCCTTCCTCCTCCCATCCCCCTTTACCTCTTGCGCTATATCCGGCCTTGTCGCCACCGAGCGATATGAGCCCCCGCGGTCCCGTCTACCCCCTCCGCCACGAGCTCGATCGCCACCTCCATGTTGCCGAAAACCCGCCGCCGAGATGTATGATCCCCTGTCCTTGCGCTTCCAGTTGTATTTCTTGATGTTTGCGTCGTTGAATCTCTGCAACTCAGGCAGCTCCTGTGGGTGCAACAGCCCCTCCAATCCCCCCAACTGCCACATTCCGTGCCTGATAACCTCCTTCAACTCCTTTGTTGCCGCCGCCCTGTCCTCTTCCGAGCACTTGTCCAGCTCGTCGTGGTACAGCCTGTCGTCGCTATGAATTTCGCATTTCCCTCTGCCAATAGCACGACTTGCGCCAATTGCTGTGCTCCTTCAGCGCCTTTCGTATTTCGGGACTCCCACCGCACCACTGAGCATATGATCCGGAGGGTATCTTGACTCGTTCGGCCTCAGATCCGTATTCCTCGCCGCGTTTGTATAGAAAGATGGTTCCATCACGTTCGGTCCCAATCCCCTCTGTCGAAAACCGCCTACGCCGTACGCTGCGTTCACCTCGGGCGGCCGATGGTATGGGTGCGGTCGTCTATCCCCCCTGTTGGACGTCTGCCTCGTCCGGCCTCCGCCATATTCCCCCGATCCTGTGTGTATCGGCCGCCCTGTTGGCCCCTATTTCCGCCGTTGCCTTCTCCTCCCTGTCGGCCACCCTGCTGTTGCCGTGCTGATGGCCTCGGCATCTTCGCCCGTATTGTCGGATCCAGAATCAATTGCTGTATCGCCTTGACGTCTTCCCGATATGATGATTCGATCCATACTCCAGGACACCGGATTGGTCTTTCCTTGCCACTGTTTCCACTTTTCCTGGTTTGCCGCGGGCAGTGTCGGCAACTTGAGACCCGCGGTCAGGAACTCCGTCACGATGTGCTTAGTTGCTTGATCCCGCCAAAGCCCGTGCCCCAGGATCAACGGACATATCCGTGTTTCGTCGTTGATCAAGCACGTATCCATGACCTTTTGGAATAAGGTCGTCAAGGACACCCTGGCCGCCACGTCTGTTCCTCCTCTTCCTTTGCATCCGTGAGAGCCACGAATCCAAAAACCTCCCCAAAAACATAATGAACAACATCCACCATCTGCCAGTGCGTTCTGGCTGCATTCCTTTTGACCTCCCTCTCGAAGATACTCTCCCAAACCCGCTGGTCCGACAGCTAGCGCTTCTGATTCGCTCCCCGCATTCCCCAAGAGGTCCGCCAGGATGAAGCAGATGGACTCGAGTTCATGCCCACTCTGCGCCCCACGCAGCTGCATTCTGAACTGCACCGCAAACTGACGCATCATGTTCATATAACATCTATCCTCCGCCTTGCCAGGGTCGATGCCCTCATATCCCTTCTTTGCCAACTCCGTGTTATTCCTCAGCTCCTTGACGATCTTGTCCCTCTTCTCCCATCCCCGGATCGACCCCTTCGAGGCGCTACTCGCCCAACCTGTAGCTTTCCCCTTTTCCTCGCCTCCCGACGCCTCGTCTTCCGAATCATCATCCGACCCCGAGCTCCCCGAATCCTTCTTCTTTTTCTTCTGGAATCTTCTTGTTCTTTTTCTTCTTTTTCTTTTTCTTTTCCGGTGAGTCGGCTGCCATGTCCTCCGCCAATTTCAGCCGAAGTCTAATCCAGGCCACCCATCCATCCACACATCCTCGAACCAACGCCAAGTGGTACACCCACATTCGCAACTCGGTCACCGTCGTCGCCTTCAGTGTGAATCCTCCATTTGTGCCCATCCCGTTGCGTTGGCCAAAAGCTTACCCACCGCCGATCTGGGATCCCTGAGGTGTCCCATGGCATCCATCGCATCGTTGTACTGTTTCATATAGCCTGCGTGAAGTAACCAGCGTGTTGTTGTACCTCGTCTGCCCACTTCAGGTTCGCCGTCTCAAACCATGCCGCCAGGTCGTCTATCGGGTTCAGCAGCATCTTCTTATTCCATTCCTTGCTTGCCGCCGTAACCTTCGTGTCCTGCTGTTGGATGGCTAGCATCAACCGCTCGCAGGCCTTCGATAGCTCCTCCACCTTTCCTTCGATGATAATTTCCCCCGCCTCCATTATTGGTGGTATAACGTAAGCCAACAGATTCTTCTCCGAGACTTGGGCGCTGTGGTGTCCCACTGCTACCGCCAGAGCCTCCGCCATGATGGCCAACACCCCCGTCTTCATTCCTGGTCCCCAATGAGGTCTCCCCAATGAAAGTGTCCAGTTGTTCCAATTGGAAATGTTGTCCTTGATGTTGCCGACCAAGGAGTCCACCGTCCAGAGCTTGAGCGACTCCCGGCTCAGTTGTTTGTATGCCTCGATGGCCGTGGGATTGGTCTGAATCAGCTCAAGAAAATGATCAGACATAATCGGCGGGTTCCGTTCGTATACTTGAATAGGCGCCTGCGCGATTCCCTGGTCATCCTCTTCCCCCACCACCTTCATCGGTGTAATATTCTGCTTTTTTGCCGGCGTCCACAGAATTGGTAATACTGGCGGCGGTACCCCGCCCGGTGTTTCTTCTGCTATTCGCCGTGACTAACGTAGAAGAAGACAAATTGATAATAATAAAACCCAAGCCCATATGTACATGTTCCTTTCCAATATGCATTTCTCATCATTCGATCCCCATCCCCTTTTTCTGCCAAATATATCCCCCCTCTTTTGATTTATCCGATCCCTGTGTTCATCCCGTTCACTACATGCTGAACTGTTCCAGCACATCCCTATCAAATTCCTCCATCCATGCCATCATCTCCTCCGCTGTCTCCCGTTGGCCCCCCAACGGCGTGTCCCCCTCTTGATTAGACCGTTCCCCCTCTTCCTCATCCGTTGTCTCTGCTTCCATATCCTCTTTTTCCTTCTTTTCCCACGTCCTTGCCAACTCTTGTATGTGTCTTATTTCCTGTTTTGCCCCCAAGGCTGTCACCCACTCCTTCGTTTCCTCCGACCGCCACTCGTTATCTTCTATACTCCCCTGCGTCTGTTCCCTAGTCCACCTCATCTTCAACCGACTCACATATTGTTTCCACTGCACGGGATGCCCGTCGTGCCATTTGGCTTCCCACGCCTGGGCCTCCGCCACTGTGCCCGTAAGCGCAGTCTCTACCGATAATATAACGTCTTGTATCATGTCCCCCAAATTCCTTTCCACCTCCAGTATACGTGCATATTGCCCCCGTGCCTCTTCTGATTCCTGGAAATCTTTCCAACAAGGCTCCCTCATCTCGGCCGGCATCGTACTCGTTCTCTTCTCCCATCGCCTCCTTATAATTTCCCACCTTGCCTCCTCGACCACCTCCTTATGCCGTTGTGCCTGTTCCCTTCCCTGTTCCCATGCCTGGGCTAGAGCTATAACTTGACTCCCCGAGTCCTGAACTGAGTCCTCCCTTATCTCTCGTTCCATCACCAATTCGCCCTCTATTTCCTCGTCTTCCACCTTCCTCTTCACCTCCCTCGCCATCCTCTCTTCCTGTGTCACCCTATCTACCTCCTCGTCCACCGCCATCTCTTCCATTTGAGTGTGGCTTGCTGCCGCTTTGCCCACCTCAGTGTCCGTCCCTCCTGTTGCCCTCGTCTTCTCCTCTCGTCGTGACCACTGTCTCCCGTCCGCCTGTAACAGTTCGATCCATTCCCGTGTCTCCGCACTCTCCCAATCGTTTCCTGGGGCGCGTGGTTCCACCCTCTCCATTAGCCCTCTCATCCTCAATGGTTCGACAAAGAATGTCCAACTGTCCTCTCCCCGATTTTGGAGAGTCTGTAGCCATTTCTTAGCATGTGCTGCCCTCCCCGTAGTGCAAGCCCACGCCGTATGTACCCTCTCTTCCACCCATTTCCCCCCTTCGTCATAAAAGCCAAGAAAACATAGTGCTCCCTCGCCTCGTCCGACGTGGCGAATTGTTGCCATAACCTTTCTTGGTTTTGTAACCACCGCCATCGTAACTCCCATAACTTCCTCATCACCATCCACCTTTTGTCCCCCGTTATCCGTTCCGTGTGCAAAATTGTCGCCACTCCTTTTCCCCACTCCTCGCCCATTTCTTTTACGAATTGTCGTGCCTCCTCAGCCAATTTATATTCCGTCCCCCTGGCTCGTCCCCACTGTTGATCCCCCTCCGTCAATACCAACCTTAGTTCCCGTTTGCTCATCCTCAGACGTGTGTCCTAACGTAGAAGAGGCAAGCACTGTGTCTTGCGCCTGTTGTGGTTCCCCCACTCGCCTTCATTTCCCCCTCCTTTCCCTTTTGTTGTCTTCGTTCTCCATTTTTGTCCACTCCTCCCGCCTCTGGTAATCTTCCCACGCTCCCATAGCAATCTCATACTCCCTCTTCGCCTTTTGGAGATCTGCTTCCGTAAAGTAAGGTTCTCCTAGTCGAACCCACTTTTGAATGAGAAAATATTGTCTTTCGTGTTTATTAGCCCAAGATGCTAGCGTTTTCCCATATCCATCCTCCTCCTGTTCCTCCGTCTCCTCACTTGTCTCTCCATTGTCCTCGTCCTCCTCAGTTATTTCCTTTTCGATCTTGCCCCCTCTGTCCATACCTAACGTAGATAAGTATGTACCATGTCCCCCCCACCTCACTTACTCCTCCTTCTTAGCTCTCTTGGAAGGTTGCTCCTCCCCCTTGTCCATTCCCTTATCCCTTTCCCTTTTCTCCTTCTCCAAAGCTGCCCTGGCCTCCTTATTTTGTTCCTGAACCACCCTCAATTCCTGGTTCCATTCATAACGTTCTCGTCTCGCTCGAGCCATGCCTTCCAAGGCCTTCCTCGTGTCGGCTTGTTTCAACAAACTACTTGTCCTCTCCGTCTCCCTCCGACATATTTCCTGTTGGTCTATCAACCTCCTGACCTCCTCCCTTAGCAACCTATATTCCTTTACAGCCTCAGCCACATGTTTATATATATCCTTCCCTATTTTTATTTCCCCCTTTTCCCACATTCCCTTCTCTCCTTCCTCGGTCTCTTCCTCCCATAACTCACGCCATGGGTCTGACTGCCCTTTCTCCTCCTTCTCTTGCTTCCCCCCGTTGCCAACACCATCCCCCCGCTCTTCCAAATCCATGCTGTTGTCGTACACCTAACGTAGATATTATATCCCGTATCAGCTAACTCCTGGTTCCCCCATTCCCCCATCCCCTCCCACTCCACGCACTTAGTGTGAAAAAGGAAAATAAGGACTTGAAGGGTACTGATATAGCCGATACAGGCAGCATTCCGTTCTTTGGAAAAAGCCCGCAAAACCCCTTGAAAAGGGACACAGTTTTCGCCTTGTCTAATCCCAAGGTGGTCCACCGCAAAAAGCGTGGTATTCCATATGGAGTTTTGCGCCATGATGTCTGCCTTGTTTTTGTCTTGTTTCGTCATGTCCCTTGCGTCTTTTCCCAAACCAACTCCACAATTTGTTTCCCCCGTGTGCCCGTTTCGTTTTCCGCCACTTCCATCCCCAATTCCTCTTGACGATGAGCATAAATCCTCCCATGTCAGTCATCCTCCGTGTCGTCTGATTGCCTCCTTCCTAACAGTCGTCCTCCTTGTGTATCACCCCAAATAAACCTTGCCATATACCATGCCATATCACTGTCTGTCCCCCCAAGCCTCATCCAGATTCGTATTGTATTCCCCCTTGTGACATGTCTCCCCATGTCTTTACTCCGGCTCTGACCTATCATCCTCCTTACCACTCAGTGAGTCCCACCCACCTTGTCATGCCTTTCCTGTGACGTCACTCCACCACCCATCATAAAAACGTGTAGCCACATCAATATAAGCCACAGCAAACATATTACCAACTGTTTGTATATGGTTTTTCCATGTTAGAGACGAGGTGACGTGTCATGTATGTGTATCCCTTTGACATGTAAGCATAGCAACCCTTGCTCATCGCTCACACGACTCGAAAACACATAACAAACCCACAGAACATACTCACCCAACCCTTCTACATATAACTTGTGATTTCAATCATGCGGCAATCATATTCCGCATTAAATTCCGAGTTTCCATGTCAAAAGTAACTTCCCGCCTTCTGATGTGTGTGTTATACACAGCAACCCCTGCCCATCCAAGGAAAGATATAAAAATTCAAAAGAAACACAAGAAAAGCATATCACACACATAGACCGGGCCCACCCAAAACCATTCAAAAAGCTGCCATCAATAGACATCCTGTTTCCCATTAAACAACACATGTCGCAACTTCGAATATGTGCCAAAGTTCCCAAGTCATAAAAGACAAAAAAAATTCCGAGTAACGAGGAAAATTTCCAACCCCGTAAATTATGTTTTTATTAGCGACTCCAATGTTACAGTGATCCGATATTAATAATATAACAACTGATGATCTAACGATTTGTAGAATGAGGAATATCTAACGTAGAAGGGACTCCGTACTCTCCAAGCCAAGGATAACCGAACAGACCGGAACATCGGGTAATGCCACTGTTATATACAGGGTGGGCCGGCATAGAATGGTAAATATTGCCATTATATACCGGCCGCTCATAACCGGTAAAGGGACTCTAATAAATTGATCTGTTAACAGTAGTTGAAAACGTAACAGTGGCAACTACAAGTTATGACAGTTGATAAATAAAGGTGAAAATGAAGTAACGGAACTAAAAATAGAAGTTAAACTTGAATTATAAACTTGAAATATGTTTAACACAATATTAATAATTCGGTCCGCTACGGTATTCATTCCGATAGTCACATACCTCCGACTTCCTGAGAAATGTGGTACATGTACATGCATAGCATATACATATATCCAGATTTCCCAGGAAATCGGTAGTAACTACTATTTAATATCACATTCATCATGACTGGTCCCTGGGAAATCGGGAGATATGCTCCCGAATATAAGGATTCTACTTCATGCATCATGCATGAAATGTATTAATAACGTTGCCGAAGAACACTTGTGCGCCTCATCACTGTCAATACAACTGGTGGCATCATTTGAGCAACTTGCAATTGTGGTTCTTTATCACTGCTTGCACGATTAAAAAAAAAAAAAATTGATAAAACAGAAGGGCCGTTGTGGCCGCGCAAGCAGAGCATAAAGAACTTCAAAAATTTATGACGCTCCCTGGAGCGGTGACCGCTCCACCGAGTGTTACAGTCAAACTTCAAAATGTTAATCCCCCCCCCCCCCCAAAAAAAAGCGATAAATACGTGAAAAAAACTCTTGACTTTTTTTTTGGGGGGGGGGGGAAGTTGGCTCGTACGGGTGATGATAGTAATTTGCGTTATCGTAGGAAATTATGACGATTTTTGCGGTGAAAAGGCCCCCCCAATGGTGAGAAACACAAAAATTTTACCAGTATTTACCTGGGAGGTAAAATTATTCCACCTAGGATTTCCGCAAAACAAGAAAATTTGTGAACCCGGTGGTATAATTCTAACCAGGATCTCCTGTAAGTTTACGCTTTTCCCTCTGCAATGAGTTTGGTCAGCCTCTGGTTGCCAAAGTTCCACCCACCCAAACCGTGTCGTTTGTCCATAATGTGATC
>WBZZ01000407.1:70000-80000 GCA_019918135.1 Paulinella micropora
TTTCTTTCTTTCTCTCTCTCCCTCTTTCTCTCTCTCTCTCTTTCTATGTCTCTCAGTCAAATCTTGCTTTCATTGTTTAAGTAGCGGTTTGCAAACTCCTTTTATAGGCTTTCTAACAGGCCACTGCTAGATGTAAGAATCCACTCAGAACGAATCAAAGTGACAATAAGAAAGCTCATGGTTATCGTGCTTCTGCCACATTTTTCCGTTTGATGTGGTCTCGGGAACGGGAACGGGAACGGGAAAATGTCGTTCCATTCTCCACGGATTTTTCGCAATTTATTTGCCGTCTCGACCGCAAAAGTCGCAAAATTTGACTCGGAATCGAAATCTATTATTTCAAACTCGCGCACCCAAGCATGGAAAGCAACAAGAGAAAGAAAGAGAGAGAGAGAGAGAGCGAGGGAGGGAGAGAGGGAGGGAGGAGACGCAGGGAGGGAGGGAAGGAGGGAGGGAGGGAGAGAAGCTATCTAGCTGCCTATGAAAATCTTCTACCCATATACCTACCTACCCATCGATCTATACATTTATCATTTTCTGACCTCTTGCCGGATGGTGACTGCGCCAGTTTTGCCTGGCTTTCGTTGACATTCCACCGCCACGAAATCGTTAGGATCCACCAACACGAAGTCGGTCTCGGGAAACATACGGGCTAGGAGGTTCGTGTGCTGTCCGGGGGCGGCCCCAGCATACACTAAGAGATTCCCAGGCTTACCTGTAGTGGGTACGAAGGTAGGTCTTAGTTCTGGTAAGTTAGGTAGGTAGGTAGTAGTTTAGGCAGGCAAGTAGGTAGGTAGGTAGGTACGCATCGCAGGTTACGTAGTTAGCCCACAATATCCGTGGCATACCAACAAGCAAGCAACTTCATAAAAAAGTAATATACTCCCAAGCCATCCTTTCTTCGCTCAGTCCACATTTGCTAGCCTTTCATTTTCTGCTGTTTCTATTCCTTTCCTGTCTTGTTCCTTCCTTACTTCCTTCCTTCGTTCTTGCTATCTAAATTTTGTCTCTGTCTTCCTGTTTTTCTATCCCATCGGTGGCTAATCCTTCTTGTCCACTGCTCAGTCAAGCATACCCGACTTTTCGGACACTTACCGTTTCGGACAGTTTAACACGCCGCAAAAGCATAATAAAAACGGCAAAATTACCCTGATTTTGCTGTGTGGTAGAATTGTCGAAAAATGGTAAACTGTCCGAAAAATCGGAGTCGGTCGATAAATGTTCAACCTCCGGCCCGGCCGGTGCGTTTTCGACGCCTTGCCTTAATTTGTGGCTGGTTCCCTCGTGTATACTCACCCTCGAAAACCCGACAAATTTGTCGACACGTGGCGATGCACTTCAATCACATCGTGCGTGACATTTGGATATATAATCTGTTCTCGGGTGGCGTCGGGGAATGAGCTTTCTGCATTTAAGGTTGTTTGGACCCCCGCCCCCAAAACTAGGCTCACCCCTGGTGAGTTTATCAATCGAGTCCACTGTACGTCCATCAGCACCAATAAATCATGGATAATTGAAACCGGGAGTTGGGAGCTCTTACTTGCAGGACATCTAGCCCAAAGGTTTTTCATGATGTCGATATTGCCAAATGAAATTTCTATTCGGGCGACGAAAGCAAGACCGAACTGAGAAGGAACCCCAGGACAAATACGAAAGCATCGTCATGGGAGGTGGTAAGTACAATGAACAATGACTTTGAGGGCTCGTTGGAAAGTTCTGTCAAGGCGATTCAAGTGAGCTACTGCGCAAATTTGAACAAGAAAAGACTGAGAACGGAGCGATAAAAGTGAATGATCCATTGTTTAGTGTACTGAGCAACTAGCACCCCTCATGGTGTTTCGTGACGACAACCCTGTCACAGAGCCTCAGGCAAGGGGGGGACAAAGAAAACAAGCAAATGAAGGAAAGGAAAAAAAAAAGAAAAAGGAAGAAATGAAGGAAATAAAAAAGGAAGTGAAGAAGAACGATAGATAGAAAAAAGAAAGAAAACAAAGCAAGAACTTTCTTGCTTATTTGTTTGCTTTCTTTCTTTTGTATTTCCTTTCTTTTCCGTTTGTCGACAGGCCAGGACCGAAGTCGAGCAGGAATTCGATCTCAGAGAACAGCAGTTTGCGCTGCCCCCAGTGTAGGACACTCCGGTCCTGTGATTAGTTAGTTGGATATAGATAGATAGATGGATAGATAGATAGATAGATAGATAGATAGATAGATAGATAGATAGATAGACAGATATACATGTATATATATATTATATATATATATATGTGTGTGTGTGGGCGTGGCAATAGCTAAAAGCAATAAGCCTCTAGTACAACCCCCGGGCAGGAGCTCTCAGCACTTCACAAGCTGCACACCAACCATCCGCTCGGGTTGGTGCCCGTGCCAGGTTCAAGCCGACAGGTAGCCGAGCCCGTGCACTGTACGAGGACAACCACTAAAAAATTCCCCCAGGGGCGTGTGCTATAAGGAGATAATGGCCTGTCAACCCGAGGTTTCGGGAGTTCAAGCTCGTTGTGAGTTACCTTCTACAACCTCAACTTCATCAACCCTTTACATCACGGCCCCGGTCGGGCGTTGGTTGCCTGTTAGCCCTGCGCTGCGCGCAATCAACGGCGGACACAAAACCGTCGTTATAGGAGATAGACCTGAACCCCAAGCTGTACTTGCCCATGGCAGAGTCCGTCTCCAGGGATAGATAGATAGATAGATAGATAGATAGATAGATAGACAGACAGATAGATAGATAGATAGAAAGAAAGCAAGAAAGAAAGCAAGAAAGCAAGAAAGAAAGAAAAGAAAGAAAGAAAGAAAGAAAGAAAGCAAGAAAAGAAAGATACATTGACAGATGAGTAGTAATCGACAGATAGGTAGATAGATGGATAGATAGATGAATAGAAAGATAGAAAATTGATAGATAGATAAATAGATAGATAATAGACAGATAATAGACGGATAGATAGACGGATAGATAGATAGATAGATAGATAGATAGATAGATAGATAGATGCATCTATGGATAGATAGACAGATAGAAAGATAGGTAGGTAGGTAGATGAAATTTTGACTAATGTCAGAAAAAAGGAGCTTCTGATTTCGTCAACCAGGAAGTCTGTAAATAAAGTATTAACCCGATGCCCAGCTAAGCCGTGATGTTTGCACGGAAGGGACTGATACAGGCAATACCAAAGCTCCCTAGTACCAGGCGGGGCCAGGGCTCGTTCCATGAGCGCCCCTTGCAGAACGAGCTCCCACCTCCATTACAGAGGGCCCAGTAAGCAGATGGAGTTTCGAGACTGTTCGACAGTCTAGTATAAACCGACAGAGCACTGTGGGTTTTATTCCGGGCTCAACAAGCGAGAAAGGGCACCCTGAGGGAACAGGATTGTGCTTCCCGTCGCTATTTCGGCATGTGACTGAAAGGCGTATGGCTAGGCACACATAAGGCACCCCACCACGGGCCCAGCACACCCACACCATCCCCTAATAGATAGATAGATAGATAGATAGATAGATAGATAGATAGATAGATAGATAGATAGATAGATAGATATATAGATAGATAGATAGATCAAGCAAGAAAGGGCACCCTGAGGGAACAGGATTGTGCTTCCCGTCGCTATTTCGGCATGTGACTGAAAGGCGTATGGCTAGGCACACATATGGCACCCCACCACGGGCCCAGCACACCCACACCATCCCCTAATAGATAGATAGATAGATAGATAGATAGATAGATAGATAGATAGATAGATAGATAGATAGATATATAGATAGATAGATATATAGATAGATAGATAGATAGATAGATAGATAGATAAATAAATAAATAAATAAATAAATAAATAAATAAATAGTTTGGTCTATCAGTTCTGCATATCCTTGGACAAAGGAATCCATTCCACCCCGCCATCCAAGGATGGCTGGGCATTGGGCTGGGAACGAGGACTAAGCATCGGTTCTATGAAATCTGACGGTCGCTGAGGACCGGTAGACAATCCAGACACGTTTTAGGTCACATGCCCCGCCGTGGCTCGGGCCCGAGCGCTTCAACCCATGGCGCCCGCTTTCACGGGGAATGGACTATACCTTCAGATCCCCCTACTCACGTCTACCGACACACAGGATGATCCCGTCTGGTCTCTGAAACTTTCAATTGTTAGGCCACCACTAGGACAGCGGCGACGGCTGGCTACAGTTCCACGTGGCGAACAGCGGTAGCCAAACGATTAGAAGCCGTGCGCGGGGAGGACCTTGACAAGAAGGGACTGGGCTGCGGATTACCAATTGTTCCCAGCGTGGCCATATCCGTCGAGTTTGACCATCGGGCGATCGTTGCATCGCCTGCTGCGCTTCTCTGTTTCCTGGAGCGCGGTATCGAAAGCTTTAGGGCTTTCCGAGAGTGTGTCAAGGGTGCATGAAAGGTAGTCATCAACCCTGCCCGGTCGCGCTGCACTAGCTGTGACTGCATCAACAGCCGGTGAAGAGCTATAGGGGGCCCGTTACTCGGATCTTCCCCAAAAACCATGGCAAGCTTGATTGTCTCTTACCCCCTGGCTATTTGCCTGTGAGCAGCGGCCACCCCGGGATAGATAGATAGATAGATAGATAGATAGACAGACAGATAGATAGATAGATAGATAGATAGATAGATAGATAGACAGACAGATAGATGGATGGAAAGAAAGATAGATAGATAGATAGATGAGATATCGACTGATGTAAGAAAAAGAGCTTCTGATTTTGTGAACCAAGAAGGTCTGTGGGCAATGTATTTACCCGATGCCCAGTTAAGCCATGAATTTGCATGGAAGGGACTGATGCAGACGATACCAGAGGAACTCTCGACAGCAGATACCAGAGGAACTCTCGACAGCATGTCTCATCGAGAGTCCAAAACCTCCAGGGCTCGTTCCACAAGCGCCACCCCCCCTTGCAGAACGAGCTCCCACCTCGATTACAGAACCCAGTAAGCAGATGGAGTTTTGAGACTGTGATATCTCCGCAGAGTCATCGACAAACAGCAGTCTAGCATGACCGACAGAGCACTGTGGGTGGTATCCGGGCTCAATAAGCGAGAAAGGACACCTGAGGGAACAGGATTGTGCTTCCCTACGCTAATTTCGGCATGTGGCTTATATGCATATGGCTACACGCAAAGTGAACCCCACAACGGGCCCAGCACTCCCACACCATCCCCTAAGTGTCTGTCTGTCGACAGATGACACCCATTTCAAAACAAGCCCAAGGGAGGGTCAGTGACAGCTCGAAGATAGATAGATAGATAGGTAGGTAGGTAGGTAGGTAGGTAGGTAGAGATAGATAGATAGATAGATAGATAGATAGATAGATAGATAGATAGATAGATAGATAGATAGATGGATAGATAGATATGTTTGGTCTATCAGCTCTGCATATCCGATAGATAGATAGATAGATAGATAGATAGATAGATAGATAGATAGATAGATAGATAGATAGATAAATAGAAGGATGGATGGATGGATGGATGAATAGATAGACAGACAGACAGATAGATAGATAGATAGATAGATAGATAGATAGATAGATAGATAGATAGATAGATAGATAGATAGATAGATAGATAGATGGGGATGGATAGATAGATAGATAGATAGATAGATAGATAGATAGATAGATAGATAGATAGATAGGTAGATAGATAGATAGGTAAGTTTAGGTAGATAGGTAGGTAGGTAGGTAGGTAGATAGGTAGATAGATAGATAGATAGATAGATAGATAGATAGATAGATAGATAGATAGATAGATAGATACATAGATAGATAGATAGATAGATAGATAGATAGATAGATAGATAGATAGATAGATAGATAGATAGATAGATTGCTAGATAGATTGCTAGATAGATAGATATGGATATAGGTAGATAAATAGATAGATAGATAGATAGATAGATAGATAGATAGATAGATAGATAGATAGATAGATAGATATTGTTTGGTCTATCAGCGCTGCATATCCGAAGACATAGGAATGCATTCCACCCAGCCACCCGAAGGTGATTGGGCAGCGGGTTGGAGATGGACACGTAGTCCTGTGTTTATGCAGTCTGATGGTTCTACGACCCTCCCTGGCTAGGGCCGTAGAACCTACACACGGCCCATGGCTCGGCGAGGGGTACACTAACCCTCGAGCTTCATCCAAGGCGACCACTTTCGGCGGACGGACTATACTTTCAGATCTCTCTATGTGCCTACCCGCACACAGAAAGATCCCACTCCCGTCTCGTCTCTGAACCTTTCTCATCTGCCAGGCCACCACTGGACAGCGGCGACGGATGACTACTGGGTCCACTCACCGAACGATTTAGGTGAATTGAGTGGCGACTTGACCCTCCCACTGACCTCTCACGTCAGTTCACGAATCAAACGGTAGCGGAGCAGCGGTTCGAACCGAATAGGAGCGGTGCGCGGGGTAGCTTGACAAGAAGGACTTGGCTGCGAGTTGACCGACCAATCCTTCGAGTTTTTACCATCCGATGAGTGTTAACCTCGCCTGCCGCACCTTGCGGTTTCCCGCAGGCCGCGGTATCGAAGGCTCTTAGGGCTCTCCCGAACAGTTTGAGAGTGTATCGAGCGCCAATAAAGGGTAGTCATCAGCCCTGACCAGTCATGCTACACCAGTCGCGACTGCAATTAAGAGCTGGTGGAGGGCTGAAGGAGATAGATAGATCAACCCCCAGGCTGTAGGTGCCAGTAGGCCGAGTCCATCTCTGGGATAGATAGATAGTTAGATAAGATAGATAGACAGAGATAGATAGATAGATAGAGATAGAGATAGAGATAGAGAGAGATAGATAGATAGATAGATAGATAGATAGATAGATAGATAGATATATAGATGGATAGATATATAGATGGATAGATATGGATAGATATGGATAGATAGATAGATAGATAGATAGATAGACAAGATAGACAAGATAGATAAGATAGATGAGATAGATGAGATAGATAAGATAGATAAGATAGATAAGATAAATAAGATAGATAGATAGATGGATAGGATAGATAAATATATAGATAAATAGATAGATAAATAGATAGATAAATAGATAGATAGATAGTAGGTAGGTAGGTAGGTAGGTAGATAGATAGATAGATAGATAGATAGATAGATAGATAGATAGATTTTTCGTCTATAAGCGCTGCATATCCGAGGACATAGGCATCCATTTCACCCCGAGGACATAGGCATCCATTCCACCCCGTCATCCGAAAGTGACTGGGCAGCGGGCTGGAGTTGGGCACGAGGCCCACCCTTTCCTGGCTGCACGGGCGGACATAGTAAATCCAGACACGTACAGGAGCACGTGCCCCCCCCCCCCCCACCCCACCCTCCCAGGCTTGCCCCGGGGCCCGCCTTTCGGGGGGGTCGGACATTATCTTTAAGATCTCCCGGCTAATGTGCCTACCAGCACACAGGAAGGGAAGTTCCCACTCCCGTTTAGTCTGAACCTTTCCCATTTATCAGCACCACTGGGTAGTGGCGACGAAAGACTACCGGGCCCGGCGAAATAAGTGGGCCGACGTCGAGAGAGTGGCTATTTGCTTTCTCCACTGGTCACTGAACTCACGTTGGAACACAAAGTCACACAAGGCAGCCCACCAAGAGGTAGTCGTACCGAGTAGGAGCCATGCGCGGGGTTGGCCTGACAAGAAGGGACTTGGCTGCGGATTGCCCATTATTCCCGGCGTGGCCATATCCTTTGAGTTTTTACCATCTGACGAGCGTTACATCGCCTGCTGCACCTCTCGGTTTCCCGGAGGCCGCGGTATCAAAGGCTCTTACGACTTTACCGCAGTTTGAGAGTGTATCGAGGGCCCATGATACCGTAACTTGCGGTAGGTAGTCATCAGCCCTGGCCAGTCACGCTGCAATAGCTGTGTCCAACTCACGAGCTTAACAGATGGTGCAGGGCTGTAACGGGGTTGTGGATGTGCGAGCAAGACATAACTTAAGATTTGCCCGCGTGTCTAGCCCCCCGATAGATAGATAGATAGATAGATAGATAGATAGATAGATAGATAGATAGACAGATAGATAGATATGTTTAATGTTTAATCTATGGGCGTGGCTTAGCTTGAAAAGCCATGGCCTCCTATACTACCCCCGGACAAGAACTTTCAGCACCGGCCAAGCTGCACACCAACCACTGTCTCACTGTGGTTGGTGTCTGTGCCCAGTTCAAGCCGAAAGGTAGCCGAGCCCTTTTGAACTATACGGGACAACACTAGAACACTCCCCAGGAGCGTGTGCCCTAAGGAGATGATGCCACAAACAAGCCGAGGTTTCAGGAGTTCACGCTCGTTGTGAGTTACCTTCTACAACCCCGACTTCATCAACCCTTTGCATCACGCCCCGACTTCATCAGCCATGGTCAGGAGTTGGTTGCCTGTTTAGCCCTTGCGCTGCGCGCGATTAACGGCGAACACAAAATCGTCATTGTAGGAGATAGTTAGATCTGAACCCCAGGCTGAATTGCCAGTGGCAGAGACCGTCTCCAGGGACAGATAGATAGATAGATAGATAGATAGATAGATAGATAGATAGATAGATAGATAGATAGATAGATAGATAGATAGATAGATAGATACAGATACGAATGGAGAGAACAGAGAAACTGTGTTATTTGTGCGCGTGCGTGCGTGCGTGCGTGCGAGAGAGAGAGAGAGAGAGAGAGAGAGAGAGAGAGAGAGAGAGAGAGGACCTCCTGCGCGCGGGCGACATATTTACGGCGTGGGGCGGAGGGCAAGAGGAAACGAAGCAATTGCGCATCTGCGCGCGGGTCCTTGTCCGGGTGCTGCACAAGGGTGCAACATACACAGAAACATATCTATTTAGCATATGCATATACACAGCATCTGTATGCGTCAGATATGTTTTTGTAAATGTATGCATACATATTATTAAAAATGTAGATGCATATGTTTTTCCATTTTGTGCATATTTATTTTATAATTATAGGTATGCGTATGTATTTTATATGTACAAGAATTTTACGTTATGTATATCATAAATAAAAAGGCACGTATGCATGCAGGCATGTATATATACATACATATATATATATTATATATATATATATATACAAAAACATATATACATATATATACGTATATATATATACACACACATGTATATATATATGTATATATATATATATATATATATATATATATATATATATGTGTGTGTGTGTGTGTGTGTGTTTTACGTATAGGTACAGGAATGTATCTAAATATCACCAGACGACAAAACATCAGATACGTGATTTTCAAAGTTCCTTGTTCTTAAGTACAAGTGGCGATGAATTCAAGCGCTTCGGTCTCCGATAGAAAGATAGATAGTGTTTAATGTGTTTAATCCATGGGGGTGGCATAGCTTTAAAAGCAATAAGCCTCCAATACTACCCCCGGGCAGGAACTCTCAGCACTTCACACGCTGCACACCAACCATCCGCTCGGGTTGGTGCCCGTGCCCAGTTCAACCCGAAAGGTAGCCGAGCCCTTTTGAACTGTACAGAACAACCACTGAAAACACTCCCCCAGGGGCGTGTGCCATAAGGAAATGATTCACTCTCGAATCCGAGGTTTCGGGAGTTCACGCTCGTTGTGAGTTACCTTCTACAACCTCGACTTTATAAACCATTTGAATCACGGCCCCGGTCGGGAGATGGTCGCATGTTTAGCCCTTGCGCTGCGCGCGATCAAAGGCGGACATAAAACCGTCGATATAGGGGGTTTGGTTTTAGGCCGGAGCACTGAGTAGCTGGCACCGCACATTCCCCCCCGAAATAGATAGACAGATAGACAGATAGATAGATAGATAGATAGATAGATAGATAGATAGATAGATAGATAGATAGATAAATGAGATGTCGCAAAGGAATGTAGTCCTTGCAAACGAACGCAGTTTCACATCAAACAGTAATTTGTGTACTGTGCATGTGTCCGGGAT
>WBZZ01000407.1:85000-87500 GCA_019918135.1 Paulinella micropora
TGGAGCTCATACTGGCAGGGTGTCTAGCCCCAGACTCGATCTTGATGCTGATACATTTTTTTTGGAATTCACGCAAATATTTGCGTTAGGAGTGTCCTGAATATCCAAATTCCTTTTTTGGCCTCTTTTTGCACCCCCCATCCCTATAAATCATGGTTTGTGGAAACCAGGAGGAGTTGGAGCTCATATTGGCAAGGTGGCTAGCATCAGACTCGATCTTGATGCTGATATAGTTTTTTGGAATTCACACAAATATTTGCGTCAAGGGAGTGTCCTGAATGCCAAATTTCCTTATTTTTTAGCACTTGCCGCCTCCGGCAATGCAACGTACCCTGTCGACGGGGCAGGGGGGGTTCCGGGGAGCCCTTCCCCCAGGGAACCCCAGCCCTGTGATTGTACGTACCCGTTCTGGTCGCGGGTGGCACCCACACCTGAAAATTCAGGCTTTTTGCCACCAGGCGCCCTTTGCGGCACCTCCGGCAATTCGACGTACCCTGTCGAAGGGAAAGGGGGGGTCCGGGGGAGCCCTGCGATTGTACGTACCCGTTCTGGTCGCGGGTGGCACCCACACCTGAAAATTGAGGTTTCTTTTTGCCACCAGGCGCCCTTTGCGGCACCTCCGGCAATTCAACGTACCCTGTCGAAGGGAAAGGGGGGTCCTTCCCACCGGGAACCCAAGCCCTGTGATTGTACGTACCCGTTCTGGTCGCGGTGGCAACCCACACCTGAAAATTGAGTTTTTTGCCACCAGGCGCCCTTTGCGGCACCTCCGGCAATTCAACGTACCCTGTCGAAGGGAAAGGGGGGGTCCGGGGCAGCCCTGCGATTGTACGTACCCGTTCTGGTCGCGGGTGGCACCCACACCTGAAAATTGAGTTTATTTTGCCACCAGGCGCACTTTGCGGCACCACCGGCGATTCAACGTACCCTGTCGAAGGGAATGGGGGCGGGAGGGGGGGGGGGGGGGTCCGGGGGGCCAAAACAAAAAGTGATAAGAAGTGGGGCTGGCGGGGTTTGGTGTGCGAAGCGCACCGGTAAACCATCCTTTCAGGTGTTGGCGCAGTCCCTAATAAGAAATAATAATAATAATAATAATAATAATAATAATAATAATAATAATAATAATAATAATAATAATAATAATAATAATGATAATAGTGCTTCTCAGTCAATGGCGAATGCATTTCTGCACATGTGCCTCCATCGTCTCACCCGCGAGGGGAGTACGAAGCTTTGACGATAGGCTCTACTGACACCCCCGCAAGGCAGCTCCAAGCCTTCCAGACAGACCAATACTTTCAAAGAAAATATCCTTTGACAATACTGGCACCGACGGGAATCGAACTGGCGACAGGTCCCAGATGGTAGACCTTAACCACTGGGCTATCGCGGTGCCACTAATAATAATGATAATAATAATAATAATAATAATAATAATAATAATAATAATAATAATAATAATAATAATAATAATAATAATAATAATAATAATAATAATAATAATAATAATAATAATAATAATGATGATAATGATAATGATAATAATAATAATAATAATACTATTTACTATTTACTATATCTGAGGCGTACTGATGCAGCTAATGGCATATCCTCAACGGGCATAAGCCTCCAATACCCTTGTTCGAGGTCCTCCACCCCCCCGTGTCAGTCTCTCGCCTGATGATCGGGGCCACCGATGGAGCTCCTGAGGGCAAGACTGCACTAAGCCGAGGTTATTCCGCAGTCCCAGCAACCTCTTGCAAGACGTCACCGAATGTGCAAGTGCATACACCAAGCGCGGTTGCTAGAGCTGCCTCGAAACCCCACCCGTAACAATCTGGTGTCTGCTGGGTCCTGGGCTATCAACCAGCATATGCGGAGTTTAAGATCTTTTACGCACGCAACGACCCTCCTCCCCAGCATCTACCACCAAAGGGTTATGAGTTGACGTCACAGTTTAACGCCTTGAGGCCATTGGGCTGGAACTCTGTTTAGCAAGTGTGACTAGGTTTTTTCATCGGGATTTCCCTCAAATATGTCACAGTCAACACTCCAAGGCAGATTTACTATATCTGAGGCGTACTGATGCAGCTAATGGCATATCCTCAACGGACATAAGCCTCCAATACCCTTGTTCGAGGTCCTCCACCCCCCCGTGTCAGTCTCTCGCCTGATGATCGGGGCCACCGATGGAGCTCCTGAGGGCAAGACTGCACTAAGCCGAGGTTATTCCGCAGTCCCAGCAACCTCTTGCAAGACGTCACCGAATGTGCAAGTGCATACACCAAGCGCGGTTGCTAGAGCTGCCTCGAAACCCCACCCATAACAATCTGGTGTCTGCTGGGTCCTGGGCTATCAACCAGCATATGCGGAGTTTAAGATCTTTTACGCGCGCAACGACCCTCCTCCCCAGCATCTACCACCAAAGGGTTATGAGTTGGCGTCACAGTTTAACGCCTTGAGGCCATTGGGCTGAATAATAATAATAATAGTAATAATA
>WBZZ01000407.1:95000-107500 GCA_019918135.1 Paulinella micropora
GCATGATGAAATATGAGGTGTCTGTGTCAATCCCTTCCAGAGCGTTATGAGTCTCCACCACGATCTTGTACACCATATCTAATACCTCGTTCACTCTGAACATGCCAGTGAGTCCGTATATATATATATATATATATATATATATATATATATATATATATATATGTATATATATATAATTTATATATATATACATAAATATACATATATATAATATTATATATGTTGTTTATTTATTTATTTATTTATTTATTTATTTATTTATTTATTTATTTATTTATTTATTTATTTATTTATTTATTTATTTATTTATTTATTTATTTATTTATTTATTTATTTATTTATTTATTTATTTATTTATTTATTTATTTATTTATTTATTTATTTATTTGTCGCATTTCTTCTTTCTTCCTTTCTTTCTTTCTTTCTTTCTTCCTTCCTTCCTTCCTTCCTTTCTTTCTTTCTTTCTTGCTTTCTTTCTTGGTTTTCCATACATGCATGACCTGTCATTCCGTGTCAACCAGGCGCACATGCAGGATACGGCCGCGAGCCAAGTTTCCGAGGGTCAGTCAGAAGAAGCAGTCCATTTATTGTCGGAGGAACTTTCTAAGCTGAGGCTCAGCTCTTTGGCTTCTTCTTCTTCTTCTTCTTCTTCTTCTTCTTCTTCTTCTTCTTCTTCTTCTTCTTCTTCTTCTTCGTCTTCGTCGTCGTCGTGGCAACACTCAGGATTCTTCCACAGGTTTACAAAAAATCCAGGCAGCGTCTTGCAAGAAGCTTGTGAGTTGCACCTCGCGATATGGCCCCAGGATGCATACCAGATGAAGGAAACCCTCCAGGTCCTTTTTACAGGAGACCAATCACTGCAAACGTTTCGTTCTCAGCCGATTTGCGTCCCAAACCTGCGACCTGGCACATAGAAAGCTCTTGCCAAAAGCTTTCAAATTAGCCCACGCAAGCAACAAGGATCAGCATTGGCTGAGAACGAAGCACTTGAAGACATTGTTCATTGTAGTTAAGAACTCGTCACGTGTCCTCTCATGTCCAGTGCATTTTGTCAGCACACATCTCGCAGCGACAGTGAGCACGTCATGCCCCCATCCCTCCCCCCCCCCCCCCCCCACCCCACCCACACCACCAACCCTGGGTAGCCCTCCTTGCCCTGTTTGTAAAATATGCAAGTCATCCTTTTTACAAAGGGATGGTTGATGTTGCTGCGCACAAGGTGTATATGTACATGCATACATATAGCGTGAAAAACCTGTCAAAAACATCAGGAAAATCTCGAAAATGTTCAGGCATCCAGCCTAATTTTTATTGAAGCATGCCTAAAACTTTATAACAATAATAATGATGATGATGATGATGATAATTATAATAATAATACTATATCTGAGGTACTGATGCAGCTAATGGCATATCCTCAACGGACATAAGCCTCCAATACCCTTGTTCGAGGTCCTCCACCCCCCCGTGTCAGTCTCTCGCCTGATGATCGGGGCCACCGATGGAGCTCCTGAGGGCAAGACTGCACTAAGCCGAGGTTATTCCGCAGTCCCAGCAACCTCTTGCAAGACGTCACCGAATGTGCAAGTGCATACACCAAGCGCGGTTGCTAGAGCTGCCTCGAAACCCCACCCATAACAATCTGGTGTCTGCTGGGTCCTGGGCTATCAACCAGCATATGCGGAGTTTAAGATCTTTTACGCGCGCAACGACCCTCCTCCCCAGCATCTACCACCAAAGGGTTATGAGTTGGCGTCACAGTTTAACGCCTTGAGGCCATTGGGCTGGAACTCTGTTTAGCAAGTGTGACTAGGTTTTTATAATAATAATAATAATAATAATAATAATAATAATAATAATAATAATAATAATAATAATAATAATAATAATAATAATAATAATAATAATAATAATAATAATAATAATAATAATAATAATAATAATAATATGTATGTGTGTATGTATCGTCTGCCAATTGCTGAGCCAAAAGGCCATGTGCATCCAGTCCTCCATTCCATAAGGAAAGTCACCAATCGGTGGAATAAAGGAAGTGACGGCATAGAACGTTACTCTAGGAGCTTTATACCAATCAGCCCATGGAAAGGGACCGATGGCCTATGTACTCCCTAATAATAATAATAATAATAATAATAAAAATAATAATAATAATAATAATAATAATAATAATAATAATAACAATAATAATAATAATAATAATAATAATAATAATAATAATAATAATAATAATAATAATAATAATAATAATAATAATAATAATAATAATAATAATAGTGCCTCTCAGTCAATGGCTGATGCATTTCTGCACATGCGCCTCCATCGTCTCACCCGTGAGGGGAGTACGAAGAATTGACGATAAGCTCTAATGACACCCCCGCAAGGGCAGTTCCAACACTTCCAGACGGGCCGGTATGTTCAATGAAAATACTGGTCCAGAAATAGACCGGTATGTTCAATGAAAATACTGGTGGCACCGACGGGAATCGAACTGGCGACAGGGCTCAGATGGTAGAACTTGAATAATAATAATAATAATAATAATAATAATAATAATAATAATAATAATAATAATAATAATAATAATAATAATAATAATAATAATAATAATAATAATAATAATAATAATAATAATAATAATAATAATAATAATAATAATAATAATAATAATAATAATAATAATAATAATAATAATAATAATAACCGTACTTCTCTGTCAATGGCTGATCCAAATCTGACCAAGTGCCTCCATCGTCTCACCCGGGAGGGGAGTACGAAGATTTGACCGATAGCTCTACTGACACCGCCGGGCAGCTCCAAGCCTTCCAGAAAGACCAATACCTTCAAAGAAAACATACTTTGAAAATACTGGCACCAACGGGAATCGAACTGGCGACAGGTCGCAGATGGTATTGAACTTGACCACTGGTCTATCGCGGTGCCATAATAATAACAATAACAATAACAATAATAATAATAATAATAATAATAATAATAATAATAATAATAATAATAATAATAACAATAACAATAATAATAATAATAATAATAATAATAATAATAATAATAATAATAATAATAATAATAATAATAATAATAATAATAATAATAATAATAACTAGGTGCTGCGCGAACACCCTGAAAGGATGGTTTGCGGTGCGCTTCGCGCCCCCCCCCCCCCCCCCTCCTTTCCACAATTGACAGGGTACGTTCTATTGCCGGAGGTAACCGGCATAAACCCTTCTGGCACAACTCTTAGAGCCTTGGAGCATTCTCAGCCATTCATTTGGTGCCGGCTAATTCCCGTGGGGTGCGTACAATTGCCGGGCTGGGGTTCCCGGGGGGAGACCCCCCTTTCCCCGTCGACAGGGTACGTTCAATGGCCGGAAGTACCAGCAGAATGCAAGTGTAAGCTCTGGTGGCACAAACATCTAAAATCTCTGGGTTTTGTGCCACCCGCCACCAAAACTTTTGGATCTCCGAAGAGAGCGCACCGAGAGGTGTCGGGTACACCAAACATCAGCCTCAAACTCCCTCTGGTGTGCGCGAACGGCGCCTGGTGGCGCAAAAAGCTGAATTTTCTGGGTTCTGTGCCACCCGGCGCCACAATGTTTATATTTTCGAAGGGAGCACATCAAGAAGTGTCAGGTACACCAAATATCAGCCGCTAACTGGTGTGCGCAAACGGCGCCTGGTGGCACAAAGACCTCAATTTTCTGGTTTGTGTGCCACCCGCGACGAAATCGGGTACGTACAATTGCCGGGCTGGGCGCTAGGGTTCCGGGGGGGGGGGGGGGGGGGGCGGAAGCTCCCTGCCCCGTCGACAGGGTATTTTCAATTGCCGGAGGCACCGGCAAGTACTCCCAAAAAAACAAGGAATTTTGGCATTCAGGACACTCCCTAACGCAAATATTATTTGCGTGAATTCCAAAAGAAAGTGTATCAGCATCAACACCGAGTCTGGGGTTAGCCACCCTGTCAATATGAGCTTCTAACTCCTGGTTCACACAAACCATGATTTAACGGGACAGGTGGTACAAAAAAAGCCAAAAAAACAAGGAACTTGGCATTCAGGACACTCCTCTAACGCTAATATTTGCGTAAATTCCAAAAAAAAAATTATATCAGCATCAACATCGAGTCTGGGGCAATCCACCCTGCAAATATGAGCTCCTAACTCTTCCTGGTTCCCACAAACCATGATTTATAGGGACAGGGGTGCGAAAATGTGGGGGGGGGGGGAGGGGGGACACAATTTCCATTCCCCCCCCCCCCCTTACTCCAACACCTTTCAGGGATGTTAATAGTAATAATGATAATAATAATAACAATAATAATAATAATAATGTATCAAATGTATCTCCTGCCAATTGCTGAGCCAAAAGGCCATGTGCATCCAGTCCTCCATTCCATAAGGAAAGTCTCCACACCAATCGGTGGAATAAAGGAAGTGACGGCATAGAACATTACTCTAGGAGCTTTATACCAATCAGCCCATTGAAAAGGACCAATGGCCTATGTACTCCCTATAATAATAATAATAATAATAATAATAATAATAATAATAATAATAATAATAATAATAATATGTTTTGATAATAATAATAATAATAATAATAATAATAATAATAATAATAATAATAACAATAATAATAATAATAATAATAATAATAATAATAATAATAATAGTGCTTCTCTGTCAATGGCTGATGCAAATCTGCACATGCGCCTCCATCGTCTCACCCGTGAGGGGAGTACGAAGAATTGACGATAGGCTCTAATGACACCCCCGCAAGGGCAGTTCCAACACTTCCAGACGGACCGGTATGTTCAATAAAAATACCGGTGGCACCGACGGGAATCGAACTGGCGACAGGGCCCAGATGGTAGAACTTAACCACTGGGCTATCACGGTGTCCAATAATAATAATAATAATAATAATAATAATAATATTTAGGGGCTGCGCCAACACCTGAAAGGATGATTTGCGTTGCGCTTTGCCCCCCCCCCCCCCCTCCGGACCCCCCTTTCCACAATCGATAGGGTCGGGTACACGAAACAGCAGCCTCAAACTCCCTCTGGTGTGCGCGAACGGCAGGTGTGTGTGTGTGTGGAGGGTGGGGGATGCGTGGGTGGGTGGGGGGTACAATTTCCATTTTCCCCCTCCACCCCAAACCCCCCACACCCTACTCCAACACCTTTCAGGGAAAATAATAATGGTAATAGTAGTGATTCTCTGTCGATGGCGAATGCAAATCTGCACATGTGCCTCCATGGTCTCACCCGCCAGGGGAGTACGAAGATTTGACATATAGCTCGAAGCTCTGCTGACACCACCGCAGGCAGCTCCAAGCCTTCCAGACATACCAATAAAACATAATTTGAAAATTAGTATTATTATTATTATTATTATTATTATTATTATTATTATTATTAGGGAGTACATAGGCCATCGGTCCCTTTCCATGGGCTGATTGGTATAAAGCTCCTAGAGTAATGTTCTATGCCGTCACTTCCTTTATTCCACCGATTGGTGTGGAGACTTTCCTTATGGAATGGAGGACTGGATGCACATGGCCTTTTGGCTCAGCAATTGGCAGGAGATACACACTATTATTATTATTATTATTATTATTATTATTATTATTATTATTATTATTATTATTATTATTATTATTATTATTATTATTGGCCCTGTCGCCAGTTCGATTCCCGTCGGTGCCACCAGTATTTTCATTGAACATACCGGTCCGTCTGGAAGTGTTGGAACTGCCCTTGCGGGGGTGTCATTAGAGCCTATCGTCAATTCTTCGTACTCCCTTCACGGGTGAGACGATGGAGGCGCATGTGCAGATTTGCATCAGCAATTGACAGAGAAGCACTATTATTATTATTATTATTATTATTATTATTATTATTATTATTATTATTATTATTACTATTGTTATTATTATTACTAGGGGCTGCGCCATCACCTGAAAGGATGGTTTACCGGTGCGCTTCGCGCACCAACCTCCCCCCCCCCCCCCTCCCCCCCTCCAGCCCCCTTTCCCTTCGACAGGGTACCTTGCATAGCCGGAGGTGCCGCAAAAGGGCGCCTGGTGGCAAAAAACCTCAATTTTTAGGTGTGGGTGCCACCCGCGACCAGAACGGGTACGTACAATCGCAGGGCTCCCCGGACCCCCCATTTCCCTACGTTGAATTGCCGGAAGTGTCGCAAAGGGCGCCTGGTGGCCAAAAAACCTCAATTTTTCAGGTGTGGGTGCCGCGACTTGAAAGGGTATTTACAATCACAGGGCTTGGGTTCCCGGGGGGAGAGCCCCCCGGACCCCCCCTTTCCCTTCGACAGGGTACGTTGAATTGCCAGAGGTGCCGCAAAGTGCGCCTTGTGGAAAAAAGCCTGAATTTTCAGGTGTGGGTGCCACCCGCGACCAGAACGGGTACGTACAATCCCACCCGCGACCAGAACGGGTACGTACAATCACATGGCTGGGGTTCCCGGGGGGAGTGCCCGGACGTGCCCCCCGGACCCCCCCGGGAACCCCCACTGCCCCATCGACAGGGTACGTTCAATTGCCGGAGGCACCGGCAAGTGCTGCAAAAAAACAAGGAAATTTTGCATTCAGGACACTCCCTAACGCAAATATTTGCGTGAATTCCAGAAAAACTATATCAGCATCAAGATCGATTCTGAGGCTAGCCACCCTGCCAATATGAGCTCCCAGCTCCTCCTGGTTCCCACAAACCATGATTTATTCCGATGGGGGGTGCAAAAAAAGGCTAAAAAAAAAACAAGAAATTTTGGCATTCAGGACACTCCCCTAACGCAAATATTTGCGTGAATTCCAAAAAAAATTATATCAGCATCAAGATCGAGTCTGGGGCTAGCCACCCTGCCAATATGAGCTCCCAACTCCTCATGGTTCCCACAAACCATGATTTATTCCTCCTGGTTCCCACAAATCGTGCACACCGATGGTGGTGGTGGTGGTGAGTGTGTGTGTGAGAGAGAGAGAGTGTGTGTGTTTGTTGGGGGGGGGGGGGGGGGGGGTTAAATTTCCATACACTACATGATACACGTAGGTACGTAGAAAAATATATTTATGAAAACAATATTACCACGGTATGCGTGTATCCATATGTTTCTGTATGCGTATTCTAGGTTACGTATGTATATGTGTATGTATGCACGGAGCGAGAGTTAACACTCTCGCCTTCTCAGACTTCCATGCAGGCAAAGAAAGTCTATGGTGAGGAATCCTCCTTGGAAAATTTTATTCGACAAGCAAAGCAGCCTGGTAGATACTTGGCTAGTCCAAGATCGACCAGAAAAGCTTCATCAGGCCTCGTGTTATGGATCAACGTAGATAGAATATGGTTCGGCCTCTTCCAGGTACAACAAAATTATGATAACAAATGCCATTTTTGAGGGACATTGTGGTGATTGCGCGTTGAAGACAAAGGTGTAACGCAGATAAGTTGCTTGTAATAGTATGTGCGTTATATTTTATGACAGCTGGCTTTGCCTCTACCAGTTAGATAGATAGATAAACTCAAGTTAGGAGGCCGATAAATCGCCTTTTAACTTTAGTTTATCTATCTATCTATCTATCTATCTATCTATCTATCTGTATTTATCCATCTATCTCTATCTATCTATCTATATCTATCTATCTATCTACCTACCTACCTACCTACCTATCTATCTATCTATGTATCTATCTATCTATCTATCTATCTATCTATCTATCTATCTATCTATCTGGTTGTCTGTCTGTCTGTCTGTCTGTCTATCTATCTATCTATCTATCTATCTATCTATCTTCAAGTGTTTCGTTCTCAGCCCATTTCGATCGTTATTACTTCAAACACTTCGTTGTCAGCCAAAGTGAAGACAGATTAACCTACAAGAAAGAGAGGTTGAAAAACCTAGTTCTTAAATTCAGTGAAGAATGACTTCAAACACTTCGTTGTCAGCCAAGGCTTGTGTCCAGACCTAGGTAATGGCTCAGGAGACAGCGCTTGATGAGAGCTTTAAAGTGAGCCCCCATACACTGAACTTAAGAACTAGGTTTTTCAACCTCACTTTCTTGTAGGTTAGTCTGTCTTCCATGAAGTTCGACTTCAAGCTCGATCCATTACGAGGGCAGCTTGAGGAAGGTGAGACTGCCTGGCAGGCAGCGACTCGCGAATGCTGGGAAGAATCTGCAAAACTGCTGGACTTCCGAGGTTTGCACCCGAGTAATGAGAAGCTCCTAGTTCTAAGTACAATGAACAATGACTTCAAACTCTTAGCTCCCAGCCTTTTTTTTTTTTTTTTTTTTTTTTTTTTTTTTTTTTGTTCAAAGCAGGCGACACGGCTCATAAGAAAGCTCTTGAATGTTAGATGAGAGCTTTCAAATGAGCCCTACACATGAAATAAGGATCAGCATTTGCTGAGAACCAACTACTTGAAGTCATTGTGTGTTCACAGTGCTTACGAACTCGGAAACTCCCATAATTTGTTGTGTTCTTTGTTCAACCTTGTATTGTCTTGTCTTCTTCAAAATTGATAGACAGTCTCTTCTTATCGATAGGTATTTGACAGACCCGCACCTTGTATTGATAATAAGTGTGCATTCATCCCTACACACAGACAGACATAGATGCAGACATACAAACATATAGGCAGACAAGCGAAAAAACGAACATCCATACATACACACAAGCAGACAAAGGGACGTACTTTTACATACATACATACATAAGCTTACATACATACATACCTACATACATACATAGCGTGCGCAGACCCTCCCGGGAGGGCGATTAAGGGCATCTTTCATCTTCGTGTCGAGCTTTCCGATGCTGAAGACCGCAGCCGACTCATGGCGGACTTCGACTCCAACCGGAAGCAGTTATCAAAGCAAGAGACAGAGCGGGCGGTGTCCGAGACGTTCGGGCTGAGCTTTGTACCGTATGTAAAAGAGGTAGAAAAGAAACACAAGCCGATCGGTGGGTACCTGCGGCTGGCCTCCCAGGTTCACTCTCTCTCTCTCTCTCTCTCTCTCTCTCTCTTTCTCTTTCTCTTCTCTCTCTCTCTCTCTCTCTCTCTCTCAGCCCGCACCCCTATTTTTTCGCCATTTCATTGTCTCTTTGTGTGTTTTCAAATTTTACGTTTTTTGTCCACCCGGACCATCTTGTGTGAGATTTTGCTTTAGTATTGTTCCGGAAAAAGGAAATTTTGCGATAAATTTATCGCACATTACGATCCAAATGGGAATCCGCCCAGTAGTGCTTGCTAGTTGCTAAGTACAATCAACTATGAAGAACTTTCGTTGTTCCGTTCTCAGCCATTTCTTGTCGTTCAACCTCGCGCAGTAGCTCATTTGAAAGCTCTTGACAAGAGCTCTCTGACGAGCCATGACAGGAACACAAGAACTGCCTGAGAACGAAGCGCTCAAAAGTAATTGCTGATTGTACTGAAGAACTCGGAACCTGCTTCAGGTGACTGTGAAGACTACGAGCTCTTTGTGTACTCGCATGAGAGCTTCTTATTTGTAAGTACAAGGAACAATGAACCGCGAACTTTCATTGCTTCGTTCGTAGGTTGTTGACCAAATGGCGGCTCTGCGCAGCACAAAATTTGAGCTGTTTCCTTCCTTCAAGCTCACACGAGGCGAAACTCGAGGAATTGTCACATATCTTGCCACACCGGTGCGAGTCCTGAGAGATTCCGAGTTCTTAAGTACAATCAACAAGGACTTTAAGCGATTCGTTCTCCGCCATAATTAGTTGTTGTTGCTTGTGTAGGGACTCGTTTGAAAGCTCTCATGTCCGCTTCTCATGAGCCATAGTTCAGGTGTGATACGTAAGAATTCTCTAAGAACGTTGCGTGTGAAGTAATTGTTCATTGTATTTAACGATTGGGAACCTCTATGACAGGTTTTTAATTCTTAAGTGCGATGAAAATGACTTTAGGCACTTCGTTCTCAGCCAAATCTTGTGCATAATACCTATGTCATGGTTCAGTAGAAAGCGCTTAATGAGAGCTTGCAAATCAGCCCCGACGCAAGGATTAAGAATCAGAATGGGCTGAGAACGAAGCTTGAAAGCGTGGGTAATTGTAAATAAGAACTCGGAACATTGTCATTCTCAGGTGGGAAGATGATGTTCACTTTTCATTCTTTGTACGTTATACTTGATGTTTGTTTGAATCAAGAAATAAACATATGAATGAATCAATCAATAAATGAATGCAATCAATACATGAATGAATCAATGAATAGATGAATGGATGGATATGAATGAATGACTGTAAATGCATGTTTGTGTGCATGTATGTACGTGTGAAATGTGAGAACCAGCCGTGGTAGTTTCCTTGTCAAACTTCTTCTTCTTCTTCTTCTTCTTCTTCTTCTTCTTCTTCTTCTTCTTCTTCTTCTTCTTCTTCTTCTTCTTACTCTTCTATCTATCTATCTATCTATCTACCTACCTACCTACCTACCTATCTACCTGTCTATCTATCTATCCATCCATCCATCTATCCATCCATCTATCTTTCTACCTATCCATCCATTATCTATCTATCTTTCTATCTTTCTTTCTTTCTTTCTTTCTTTCTTCTTTCTTCCTTCTTCTTTCTTTCTTCTTTCTTTCTTTTTCATTTTCTTTCTTTCTTTCTTTCTTTCTTTTCTTTTCTTTTCTTTCTTTTTCTTTTTTTCTTTTTTTTTCTTTTTTTTCTTATTTTCTTTTTTTCTTCCTTTCTTTTCCTTTTCCTTTTCCTTTCCTTCTCTTCTTCTTCTAATTCTTCTTCTTTCTCTCTTCTTTTTTCTTATGCATGCTCCTCCTGTTTCTCTCTATGCCATGGTAGAGTAGTTTGGCTTACGTTCTAGGCTGGTCTGGTAGTTGGTTTAGGTTGGTTGGAGAGTGGATGGTGGTCGGTTGGGGTGTGGGTGGTTGGCTGCTTAGTTGGTTGCTGTTCGATCGGAAGGAAAAACAAGGGGAAAACTTTCTGCATCTGGACCATGGCCAGATGCGCCTCTAAGTTGATCAATCTTGATGTACCTTGGAAACTAAATAGAGCACCACAAAGCAAACTGAAGTTACCGTTTTTTGCAAGCCACACGAGTCCAAACACCCCGAAAGTGCACTTCGATCGATGCACATCTGATCCAGATGCAGAAAGCTTCCCTGTTATTTTCTTATCGGTCGGTTCAGCCGGTTGGCTGGTTGCTTGGTTGATAGACTGGTGGTTTTGGTTGGTTGCTGTGTTCGAAAATAAAGGAAGGAGGGGGGGGGGGGGGCAAAGAGAGCGAATACCCGTCAGACAAAGGCATCATCTCTTTATCTATCTTATCTATCCATCTAGCATATTTATCAATTTATCCATTTATCTATCTATCTATCTATCTATCTATCTTTCTATCTATCTATCTATCTATCTATCTATCTATTTATCTATCTATCTATCTGTCTATCCTTCTATCGATTTGTCTGTCTATCTATCTATCTTTCAACCTACCTACCTACGTACCTACCTATCTATAAATTCATTTCTCTCTCTCACCTACCGACCTACCAACCTGTCTATCTATCCATCTACCGTCTATCTATCATCTATCTATCTGTCAATATGTTGGGGAGCTAGGCACGCGGGCAAGTCTTAAGTTATGAATTGCTCGCAAAATTCCCCTTACAGCCCTGCACCAGCTGTTTAGAGCGCAACGCTGCTCGTGGTGGGGGCAGCTGGTGCAGCGTGACTGACAAGGGCTGATGTACCTACCGTAAATTAAGGTATCATGGGCCCTCGATACACTCTCAAACTGCGGGAAAGTCGTAAGAGCCTTGATACCGCGGCCTCTACTCTCTCGACGTCGGCCCACTTATTTCACCGGGCCCGGTAGTCCTCCATCGCCACTACCCAGTGGTGTCCTGATAAATGGGAAACAGGTTCAGAGACTAAACAGGAGTGGAGACTTCCCTTCCCTGTGTGCTGGTAGGCACATTGGCAGGGAGATCTTAAAGATATAGTCCGGCCCCCGCGAAAGGCGGGCCCCGGGGCAAGCCTGGGGGGGGGGGGGGGGGGGGGGCACGTGCTCCTGTACGTGTCTGGATTTACAATGTCCGCTCGTCAAGCCAGCAAAGGTTGGGCCTCGTGCCCAACTCCAGCCCGCTGCCCAGTCACTTTCGGATGACGGGGTGGAATGGATGCCTGTGTACTGGACATGCAGAGCTGATAGACCAAACATATATCTTTCAATGTGTATGTATATTTTGTATTTGTATGTCTGTCTGTGTATCTTTTGGCAAGGCGCGTTCTCTGCAGCTCGGACTGTCCGAAAACAATCAGAAGCCACAAGAGGGAGAAAAGCAGCTGGGCTCAGAACAGGCCGGCCCAACAGGTCAGAGTCTTCACCACAGGCACACAAACGCACACATTAATAGTTAGATAGATAGGTAGATCGATAGATAAATAGATAGATAGATAGATAGATAGATA
>WBZZ01000407.1:112500-132500 GCA_019918135.1 Paulinella micropora
CGCACTCCCTCTCATCCTCCCCTCCTCTCTCATCAAACGCTTGTCGTGTGACGAAGCAGTAGCGAAATTTGAAAGATATCTCTACGACTTCATATCACAACGGGTACCTCAAACAAAAACACAAGAACAAACTCATGAGCGCAAAAACCGCCACGTAACCCGGCTCCAAACAAAACTCACGCAAAATCGACAACAAAAACTGGCCCAAAAGAGACATCTGCGAGAACTCAAAAGGGCAGGTTTGATTCCAGCTGCTGTTGCAAAAAGCCTGCAAAAAACTTGGCGAGTATTATTGAAAACCGGTAACCGCCTCCGCCGTCGTCTCAAGGAAGCAACTTTAACCTCCGCTCAACGACAAGCTAATACACGCTTCCGATCTGACCCTCATACGTTTGCCAAAAATCTGTTTCATCCCCCCTCAACCCAAACCACTTGCTCCCTATCCAAAGATGACTGCGATTCCTACTTTCCCAGCCTATACAAAGACGCTAATCGTGAACAAACCTACGTGCCCTTATCTGAGATGATTCTCTACCAACTGTCCCCTTTGACTTCAAACCACCGTCCTTCTTGGAAACCAAAAGATCTGTGCTTGCTAAGCGTAATGGTGCAGCCCCTGGCAGAGATGGTATTAGCTACCTTGTTTACAAGAGACTTCCCACCGCTTTATTTTTCTTACACAAACTCATTGTCAAGTGTTGGACAACTGATGTTGCTAACAGCTGGGCCCACGCTGCTATCTCCCTCCTTCATAAAGACGGCGATCCACTTCAGGCCTCAAACTATCGTCCCATTGCTCTGACAAACTGCTCGGGTAAGGTATTTTTCTCTCTGTGGTCAAAACGACTGGAGAGTTTTTTACTGGATAACAAATACTTTGACAGAGCGAAACAAAAAGGTTTCCTCCGTAACGTTGCAGGATGCCCCGAACACATTGCTGCAACAAAGGCTACCATCAGAAATGCAAAAGATCACTATCGCCAACTGGTCATAGCATGGATTAACGCTTTTGGAAGCGTAAACCACAACTTGATCCAGTTTGCTCTCCGGTGGTACCACGTGCCCCCTATGTTTGCACGCATAATCTTCTTATATTACGAACTCTTGGTAGCCACAATCGAAGGGGAAAAATGGTCGTCAGAACCCTTTGTTTTTGCTGTGGGCGTCTTTCAAGGATGCTGCATTTCTCCTCTCCTTTTCAATATAGTTTTCAATTTACTACTTGACCTCCTATCATCCTTGACGAAAAACAACGGATACCACTTCAAACACAAAAACTCATTGAATGAAATAATCGTGCACGAAGCTGCCTATGCTGACGACCTCAAACTACACAGCCGATCCACGAAACACTGTCAATCGTCCATCAACATGATAGACAAATTTCTGACATGGACCAGAACAATGGCCGCGAAACCGCCCAAATGCAAAAGCCTTGCTTTCAAATATTGGACTAAAGCCGATGACCGCAAGGGTCTCAAACGACTAATGCCGATATCGTTCCCACCTTTCGACCCCGCCCTTACTATTACTGGCAAACCAATTGACTTCATCGCTGACAAGCCTTTCAAAGACCTCGGATGGATTGTCTACCATGACCTCAGCGAAAACGAACAACGAGCAGAAATCCAAAAGAAGTTCATTCTATCTATGCGAGCTATCGATAGCTGCTCGATCAATGGTTTTATGAAACTTTGGCTCTACCAACACTATGCTGTCCAGTCACTTGCCTGGCCATTTCTCATTTATGACCTCTGCTTATCTTTCGCCAAAATCCTTGAAAACATTGCGACCCGCTTCCTCAAAAAATGGGCCAATATCTACAAAAGAGCTCTGGTCTCTTGCCTTTACCGCCCACGCTCGAAATTCGGTCTACAGCTCCAGTCCATCGTCTCTTTTTACCAGCGACTTCAAATCAACCGTGCTCAAATGCTGAAGTACTGCCCAGATAAACACCTCTCGTCCATCTATGCGATGAACCTGACGAAACACGAAAACGTTTCGAACTATCTGGAAACCAGAGCCTGTGCTCGAAAAGCTTGAGGCACAAGTTGATTTCGAATTCAAACATCGAGGCCATTCCGATCATCTCGGACTTGGCCATGGTCGCTACCCAAAAGAACATTCCACCACAGACCGCAAAGACAGGATTTTAGAATTAGCTGCTGAGACAATACTTGAGACAACCACAGTGTATGATATGGACAAAGCCATGCAAGGGTGCTTTCTTCGTTTTGAAGACGCATGCCCCTTTGACCTCTCCTGGACTCGCCTCGTCGGAACTCGTTATCCCCGTTTAATCTCTTGGGTCATCAACGCAAGCACAAACTCGGTTATTACCCCCGACCTTAGACGTCTGTGGGGAATTATTCCCAACAACAAGTGTGCTCTCTGTTCTGGTCAAGCACATTTATGTCACATCCTCTCCGGTTGCCATGTTGCCCTCAAACAAGGCCGTTATACCTGGCGTCACGACTCTTTGCTCTGCACTATTGAAGCTGCCCTTCAAAAACACATCGAGAGCCATAACAAACGCTCCCCTATATACCAAAATGAATCCTATGTGTGTGAAAGAGGGCGAGCAGAAGCCTAAGGGGCAGTCATTTCATCGTCCATCTCTGCTCGACACCGCAAACGATTGGCAGCTCCAAACCCAATACACCGGTTCTGAGCAAGCCTTTCCTGTCCACATCTGTGTCACTGACCTCTGCCCCGACATGTTGTCTGGTCATGGTCTACCAAGAAGTGTATACTGATCGAACTCACGTGCCCGGTCGAGGAAAACATCCTTGACGCACGAGCCTACAAGACCAGCCGATACAATAGGCTCAAATCTCAAATCGAGGACAACGTATGGACCTGCCACCTTCGACCAATCGAATGCGGGGCTCGCGGCATGGTATCGTTCTCTGCTCATCGATGTTTCCGCGCCTTGGGTTTTTCCCATCCCCAATCCAAATCCCTTTGCTTCAAGCTATCGTCCTGCGTAGCTCGTTGCTCTTTTGCGATTCATCGCTCCTGTGCAGTCAAAAATTGGACTAATCTTGCTTTAGTCCGTATCGGTGACTGCATTCCGTCATAGCCGTCTAGTGTTGCATAGCCCGGGCTAGGTCCCTTCGGGGGTTTAGGTCTTATACAATGTCATCATTGTAGCTTGCGCAAGCTTACGGTGCTCCAAACACTTGGACTAACTGCTTCCTTTTCTTTCCCTTCTTCCTTATCCTCCCCACTCTCCATTCCTAGATTGCCTTTTTCTTTTTCCAGAACACAGTCTACCCGTGATTCCCATCCCGGACACATGCACAGTACACAAATTACTGTTTGATGTGATACTGCGTTCCTTTGCAAGGACTACATTCCTTTGCGACATCTCATCTATCTATCTATCTAGAGTCTCTATTTTTCTATCTAGCTATCTTCCCACAACAACCTGCGTATCTACCTATCTTCCCACAACAACCTACGTACGTACCTACCTACGTATCCGTTTATCCATGTAGCTGCCTATCTACCTACTATCTCTCTCCTACCTACCTACCTATCTATCCATCTATCTATATCATTCTTAGATTCGCAGAGACCGCAACAGCAGGACATGGACAGACATGCCAGCGCGAGCTCAGGTCATCAGCAGGAGCAAGAAGAGAGAGAGAGAGAGAGAGAGAGAGAGAGAGAGAGAAGTGGGTGGTGCGGCCCCAGGTTTCAGAATGGCAGCCATGAGAGATTTCTAGTTTCTGAAAGCACAAATAAAATGAACCTTGAATTTTCAACGTTCCATTCTCAGCGATTGCTGGTCGCTCAAACTTGCGCAGAAAAAGCTCATTTTAAGGCTTTGACAAGACCTTTCTAACGAGTCATGTTGCAGGCTTGGGACACAAATTACACGAACAGGAAACATTCAAAAGTAATGTTTATTGCACTGAGCAACTAGCAACCTCTCAAAATTGTTGTTGCTGGTTGACTGATAGTTGTTATTGACGGTTTGTTGCGCTACGCACTCAAACTGGCACACAATGTTTTTTATTTGTCAAGCGATTCGTTCTTAGTCGATTCTTGCACCTTGAGCCTGAGCAGTTTCCTCTTAGAAAGCTTATGAAAGGAGCTTGCCGACCTCCACCCAATCAATAAGAGCAAGCACTGGCTGAGAAGGGGAGAGAGAGAGAGAGAGAGAGAGAGAGAGAGAGAGAGAGATCGAGATCGAGATCGAGAGAGATATACACAGAGGGAGAGAGGCACACACACGAACGAGTAAAAAAAAACACGCACACACACACACACACACACTCTCGCGCGCGCACGTCTTCTTCTTCTTCTTCTTCTTCTTCTTTTTCTTCTTCTTCTTCTTCTTCTTCTTCTTCTTCTTCTTCTTCTTCTTCTTCTTCTTCTTGTCCCAACAACATGTGAACGGTAGGAGCGAGGAGCGGACATGGGCGAGGGCGCAATCGGAGGGGACGGGCTGGAGCTCCCCAACGCCGCCAAGAGGACGACTACGCGCAACGGGGCCGAACCTGAGGGCGGCACAGGAGAAGAGGGAGGGGAAAAGTCGATCTATCTATCTAGCATCTATACATCAACTATATTGGAAAAAATAAAGCTGCAAAAAAATAAAACACTAATTAATGGAGTGGAAAAAATAAAGTCTTGACTCACTTTAAGACTGGAAAAAACATAGTACAGAATTTCACAGGAAATTATTAAAACCTTACTGGGGCTGACGCCACATTTGGGTTCCAAACCCCATTTGTGGTTCCAGTTCAATTCAATGGAATGAAAGCATCACCGTCAGTCGCTAGACGCTGTACTCCTTGAGATTATTAAATTATTAATGAGTAAATAAACAAATAAATAAACAATAATAATAATAATAATAATAATAATAATAATAATACTATATCTGAGGCGTACTGATGCAGCTAATGGCATATCCTCAACGGACATAAGCCTCCAATACCCTTGTTCGATGTCCTCCACCCCCCCGTGTCAGTCTCTCGCCTGATGATCGGGGCCACCGATGGAGCTCCTGAGGGCAAGACTGCACTAAGCCGAGGTTATTCCGCAGTCCCAGCAACCTCTTGCAAGACGTCACCGAATGTGCAAGTGCATACACCAAGCGCGGTTGCTAGAGTGCCTCGAAACCCCACCCATAACAATCTGGTGTCTGCTGGGTCCTGGGCTATCAACCAGCATATGCGGAGTTTAAGATCTTTTACGCACGCAACGACCCTCCTCCCCAGCATCTACCACCAAAGGGTTATGAGTTGACGTCACAGTTTAACGCCTTGAGGCCATTGGGCTGGAACTCTGTTTAGCAAGTGTGACTAGGTTTTTTCATCGGGATTTCCCTCAAATATGTCACAGTCAACACTCCAAGGCAGATTTAATAATAATAATAATAATGATAATAATAATAATAATAATAATAATAATAATAATAATAATAACAATAATAATAATAATAGACTTATCAGTCAATTGGCCTTTGATCCTGTCGGACATGTGTCTCCATTGGTAGTACGGGGCCGTTCTGTGACGCGGCTCCGCTCCAAAGACTCGACTGGCGAATAATAATAATAATAATAATAATAATAATAATAATAATAATAATAATAATAATAATAATAATAATAATTATAATAGTGCTTCTCAGTCAATGGCGAATGCATTTCTGCATATGTGCCTCCATCGTCTCACCCGCGAGGGGAGAACGAAGATTTGACGATATGCTCTACTGACACCCCGCAAGGCAGCTCCAAGCCTTCCAGACAGACCAATACTTTCAAAGAAAATATGCTTTGAAATTTCAAAGAATATCCTTTTTTGAAAATACTGGCACCGACGGGAATCGAACTGGCGACAGGTCCCAGATGGTAGACCTTAACCACTGGGCTATCGCGGTGCCACAATAATAATAATAATAATAATAATAATAATAATAATAATAATAATAATAATAATAATAATAATAATAATAATAATAATAATAATAATAATAATAATAATAATAATAATAATAATAATAATAATAATAATAATCATCATCATAATAATCATAATAATAATAATAATAATAATAATAATAATAATAATAATATTAATAATAATAATAATAATAATAATAATAATAATAATAATAATGGGCTACATTCCCGATGCGTGCTAAGCTCTTCTTCCTTGTATGAGCCTTACGTGCATCCTTCCCTCCATATTAATAAAATTACCTTCACTATGCTCTCTTTTCCACTCGCCCTGCAGGCTCCTGGTCTAACTAGCCAGGGGAACTAATAATAATTTCAATATTAAGGAACTATTCTCTACTCCAATACCCAACCTAGAAGAGTCTTCAGAACCTCCTATAATTGGCGACATTCAAGTTAACACACTTTCGATCAACATTTATATTACTGGCGACATTCATACTAAACACGAAAAATGATATACAAAAGTTCAACATGTATAAAAAGTTCAACTTAAAAAAATTCAATCTGAATAAAAGTTTGAACTTTAGAAAAAAGATTGACGTATATACCAGGTTAAATCTGTATTCACGTCGAATTATAAAAATAAAAATAAAATATTTATACACGCAACAAAATATGTGATGAAACATTTATACACTAAAAAAAAAAAAAAAAAAAAAAAATCAACGTATAAAAATAGTTCGACGCATAAAACTTAGTTCGACGTGAAAGCAGATGTAAAACTTACAGCTACTTTGACAGGGGAGGTTATAATATTATTAATAATATTTCAATGAATGCCACCAATAAAGTTGTCATTTAATAATATTCAACCGTATTATATATTAAGTTTTGCAGTGAGAGAAAGAAAACATGTATCCGCATACGCGACTAACTGTCACGTGCGGATGCATCATGTTGATAAGTTTTTTTTGGATTTACTATACTAGAAAAAAAAATAATGTTAATAAGTTAGAAAAAAACTTGTCAACATACGGAAAATTTGATTAACGGAGGCCAAGAACTTAGGGAATGCAGTGCCTATACTGCCGAGCCACAAAAATTAGATTAGTTGCGTTTGTGAAGGCGTTCAAAATTTCGTCTCTGAATGTGCCGAAACCGCGATGTGCGCGCATATACCGCTTCACGTTTTGAAACACCAGCTCACAGGGCATGAACTCCGGAAAATAAGCGGGCATGCGTCACATCATAGTCACTCCCACGGCCGCGAGCATCAAGTCACGTACTTCTTCCCATTCCTGTGAAAACTGAACCTTAGCGTTGTCAAGTACCAGAAAATCACACCTTCGTAAATGGCCATGCCGACATGCATCGACTAAGGATTCGATAAAATCAATTCCACTGTTCGAGCCCTCTCTCAGACTAAGCAAAACCCCACCACGCGGATGCGTCAGAGAAGACATGTAAGTCACGCTGAACGTCGTTCGTGCCCTCTCTCGCATGTGCCGAGCCCTCACGACGCGTTCTCCTCGCGGGCCTCGGCACCACTGCCAACTCGAGCAGTCTCTAGCACAAAACATCATTAGTGACTCTGCACAACAGACAAAAAAAATTACCCCAGTTTTCAAAGTGGGACTCATCTAGGTACTTCAATCGGGCGGGGTCCTGCTGTGTCACCCAATGCGCAAAATCCGCCGCGAGGGATCCCAGCGCCCCAACAGGCACATCGGCTGGGCCTTGTCGGCCTGGCGGCAGAGCAGGCGTGCGTACCTCTGCATAAGCAACAATACCCTTTCCCACGCCTGCCCCGCCGCGGTGCTGTCCATCATTAAGTAGTCGGTCAGGAGGCCATTGTCGTTGGACTGCGTGTAGCAGACCAGCCTAAGAGCTTTGCTCTTGTTCGTAGGGTAGTCGACTTTCTGCAAATTCTTCTCGCTTTGGATCTTGCTTCCTCTTTTGTTCCGGCTTTAGAGCGAACAACATTTTGTTGATCGCGTCGTCTTTGGACTTTTGTTTACCGATAGACACTGAGCTGCCAACTTCACCTACCCCTATCCGATTCTCCCAGAAAATCTTGATCCATTTGGCATAGAGTTCAGAGTCGACAAAGCCAAAAGTAGCAATGTCAGTGCGCCTGCGCGTCCCCGGGAGCTGCTTCCAAAACATCAGTGTCTCGTCTCTAGCATCCGCTCCCAGAGAGTCAGGGTCTGCGTTCTGATTTTCTATTTTACTAAGCAGACCTCCTGGATATCACACTTTTGTACCCATTCTGGTACAGGATGACTCTTGAATTTTTCGAGCTCTTTAAGGTAAGTAGCCCAAACCTTTTTTTTAGTTCGGCTGCATTTGGCACAAGCAAAGGCCTCGCTCAACAGGTTTAGGTACCTCTCTGCTGCGGCCGTCGGGGCTGATGAACCCTGGTATAGGTCGTGCAGCTGTGCAAAGGTGGCTCTGCCAGCCGGCCCGTCCTGTATTTTGTGATAACCAACAAAATTTGTCTTGGCTCCTAAATAATGTTTGAGCAGCTCTGAAAAAGTGTAGTACTCTGGTTGTGCTTGGAAGTGCAAGTTGGCGACCAGAGAAATAGCGCTGCTGAGCAGCTGGGCTTGCTCTAAGAGCGGAGCAGCTAATTCTTCTAGTTTTTGTCGAAGCACCGTGAGCCCGTCCTTAAAGGCCTGGTAGTTGCCTGCCTCTTCCAGGCGGGGCTTGGCGTTAGCTAGCAGGGTTGCCATCATGCCAAGCGCTAGCCTCTTCGAAACTTCCGCGGCTGCCCCAGCCACGAAGGTTTCGTCCGACAAAAGTTCCAGGGAGCCTAGACTCAGCTCACTTGCCGGTGCGTTGTTCGGGCCCTCGCACATATCTGCGTCGCCCAACAGAACGCGCAGCTGGCCTCCCGACGACGACCGTTACAAACTGTCGCTCACGCTCCTGGAGATCTTGCTCAAACAAATACTCCACTGTTTCCAGGCCAGCAGGCTGCACTTTGGTTATTCCGTGGGGGGCGTAGCGGCTTCCTCCTACGGCCACCTGGGCACCCAGCTTACTCTCAACACAAGACACACGGCCGCCAACACCATACGCGCCACGGAAGGGCACCCGCGCGTGCTGGGCCTCACAAAACTGCAGTGCAAGGCCCAGGACCTGCTGATAACGGGGCTGGTGCGGACGCCGGAGGAGGTTGCGCGGTGGCGCTCCCTGGACGTGCACGCACGCGCAAGCCTGCGTGTTCTCGACAGGACGAGCCCGCCGCCAGACTTTTTCCGGCTCTTTGAGCAAGGCAGCGCTATCGACCTCTGTTCGGACCTGCGAGGCTTCTCCGACCACCACGCCTTCTTGACAGCCCTAGGCAAGTTATACCCGGACTTGGCTCTGTTTGCGCAGGACACCGACCTAGACCTGTGCGGGCTCAGCTTCGGCCAGGGCCAGGGTCTCGGCGACGGCGCCGGGGGCGGCAGTGACGGTGCCCCGCGTGAATCGCCGGCCAAACACAAGAAAAAGCGCAAGCACAAGGACAAGAATAAACACCAGGACTCCAAGCCTCGCAAGGACAAACGCAGGAAACTTTTCATAAAGGTTTAAGGTTTTGTATAAGTTGAAATTTTTATATAGGTCGAAAAAGTTATATAGGTCAAAGAAAATTTAGAGGCGAAAATGAATGTCGCCAGTAATAATGTGGGAGGTTATTCAATATGAATGCTACACAGTAGTGTAATCTGCATCCTAAAAACCTTCTCCATGCCGGTAAACGGTTAAGTGTAAGATGTAGGTTTTAAGATCCTATGGGATCCAAGCTTCCTAGCTTTCCTCCCATATTCCTTATCCTAATAAAACATTAATACCGGACGTATTAATTAGAACCGGCAATGTAATAAGAATTCATCTTAAAATACATTTAATAACAAGAAATTACTTCCAATAGTAAATTCCCGTAAAGCAGTAATAGCGTAAAAACGATGTAGTATACCGTGGGTGTTACACCGCGTGCACTGGCCCGGGGGCCCGGCCCGCCGCCGCCGCCGCCGCCGATGGCACGGCCGGCCGGCCCGGCCCGTGCCGCCGGGGGCGCAGCGGCCCGGCCGTCCTATCGTAAGAAAGTGATTAAGTTAATACTGTTACTGCCACTACAGTGGCAAAATATATTGTGTGGGGCGGGGCCGCTGTGTCACTAAATACTGATTAAGTTGAGTCAGTGGAATTTGTATTATAAGTTATTAATATCAGTTCTTACGACAAATCAAACTGTTTAAGTAACAGTGTAACTTCGGGTAACGTAGGAAATGAATATGAACAACTGTCAAACTGTCACGATGTCAAAATCAGGCAGCGATCTAATTTGAATTAGTAATCATGCGGCTCAGTATTACTGACATGTGCATGATTTTGGATGATAGTAGTATCAGTAGGCTACTAGTACTGAGCGGCCAGGCTAGGATTTCATACTATTAGTAGTAGTTAAACTCGAATTTAAGTTGAATTACTAGTATTTAATACTAACTATCATAGTAATTTAATTTAACAGTGCTATATCCATCCGCAAAATCTGCATAATGTAGTATTAATACTAACTTGAATAGTCATTAATAACTTGATTCACTTTTGGGCCCGAAATGTTATATACTGTTAAATTAAACTACTAGAATTGGAATTCAGGCTAGCCACTAGCATGAAGCCTGACCGCTAATCTGCTGAAATCTGATCATCAAATTACCACTTGATTACAACTTTATAATTCAAATGCGATACTAGAGCCGATAATCAAAGATGATAACTGGCCGTAAGCTGAGCCGCCGCATGATGCCACTGATCGATAGTGTACACTAACTAGCCACGATACATGTAACGATATCATTCATAAACCGGCTCTGACTCCACTGGTTTTTTCCAATAAACCGACTGAAGTTTCAAATTCAACATGAAATATTAATATTAATAAGAACTTGTGACGGCGCGAGCCCGGGGCTTGCTTCAAAGTTTGAGAGATCCCCGCATGTAAGAATGTGAAGATAATGGCTGCCTGGCATTACAATAAGCCACAGAGATCACAGACAGTGTGACCTTTTCCCTCCAAACACCGAACCGGATTCCCAGCACCGCACCCGGCCAAGTTTGTACGGACAATCATCGCTCCTAGGAAGGACACTGAGCACTTGAGATTCCGTAATCATCATTCTTTCCAACTACAAACTTATTATTCAAGGACGGTAAGCACTGTGAAAGCATTTCCAAGCTGAGGCTTGGGGCTGCCAGTCTCAGCGCAAAGGCTTAGAATACGAACTTGCCGCTCGCCAGAGGAGAAAGTGGGAACTTGGCAGTTTCAATCGGCGCGCACAAGTCACAGTTCAAGTTCCGGGACGGGTCAGTGAGGGCCGCGCAAATCGTTACTTGATAATAACACTCAAAAGTTAATGGACTGATTGATGACTTGAGTCAAACGTTCAGGTCTGACCGATGGCTTTCTGAGGCGGATAAAATGTATCAACGCGGATAAAATGTATCACCATAATGCAGTATCGATCAACGTTTAATGAAAACTCTGATCGAGAGATCGATCGGCAAAGTCTGCCAAGACCTCCTTGCAGTACACTGGACTCGCAAACGGACAGCCAGATGGGGAAAGCTTCATTCAAGCAAGCATTCGAAACTAGCGCCGAAACAAGGAGAAACGCCTATCTAATAAGGACAAGGAGAAGAGCACGAAAAGGAAGACGAAGAAGAAGAAGAAGAAGAAGAAGAAGAAGAAGAAGAAGAAGAAGAAGAAGAAGAAGAAGAAGAAGAAGAAGAAGAAGAAGAAGAAGAAGAAGAAGAAGAAGAAGAAGAAGAAGAAGAAGAACAGAAGAAGAAGACAAAGAAAAAGAAAAAGCACCGGAGCAAGGACAAGAGCGGCTGGGAGGAGAAAGAGGAAGAAGAGGCCCGGGAGCAGCGCCGGGCTAGCTGTGGCAGGGGGCACAAGCGCCGGCGGTGCACGTCGGAGCACTCCGGGGGGAACGAGAGCGACGTCGTCCCTCGCAAGAGACAGAAGCACAAAGAAGCGCCCCTGCCGCGCCCGGGGGACACAGCTGCGCCTGACGCCCGGCGCCTGGTTTCGCGCGACGGCGCTGTGCTCGTGCTAGACCACCAGGCTTGCTGCGCCATGGGCTGGGAGGGGGGCGCCGAGGGGGTTGCCCAAAGGCTACGCCAGAGCCTGCCCGTGTTTGCAGTGTGTTCGGGCTGGAGCTCGCCCGCCGACGGCTTGGCGTGGTTTTTTTGTCAGGACCTGCAGCACACCACCACCACCACCACCACCACCTCAGGCAGAGAGCCAAGTAACGACCCCTGCACGATCCCCCCTGCCGCAAACAAGCAAGCCAGCGCCCATCCCCAGAGAATGCAAAGTCAACACCTACCAGTACAATCACACGGACCTATATTGTCAGAGCCTCCTCAGGGGGGCGCTGGCTACCGTGTGCTACGAAACCAACGCTAGCGGCGTGGAATTCGACTCGACGTCTGCTAGGCTATCCTTGCGCCTCAAACCAGGCCAGTGCTCGCTGGCGCAGGTTAGGCGTTTGCTGGCTAGGCCAGAGTGGGTCCCCGAATCGATTGAGATCTCGGACCCCTCGCTGGCCTGCCAAGTGCTGGGGATAGAGGATTGCGCGGCAGCGCTTCGTTACGAGCTGTCAAAGGCGCTGGCCGGCCTGGGAGAACTAGATTACCTACACACCGAACTGTTGGCCCGTACCATGACAGTGCGGGGGCTGCCCTTGCCCATCAACCGCGGCGGTTACGCGCTTCTGGAAAAAGACCCCTTTGAGCGCGCCCTCTTCGAAAGAAACGGGCAGGTTTGGATTCACGATACCATCGGCGCCACCTCGCAGCCTTCTTCCACGGGTAGGTGACTCATACTATCAGGTGCAAGAGGCGCAAAGGGGGCAAGGGGGGGGGATAAGCCCAAGCAAGTGAGTCCCCGCGCCGCCCCTTCCTTCCTCTCCCCTCCCTTCTCTTTCCCCCCCTCCCTCCCTGGTCCTGTAGCTACTCCCGTAGGTTCTCTTTGTAGATTTTCTAGCAGAATTTTTTTTCTCATTGAATGAAGAAGCAACAAAATAGTGCAGGGGCCTTTTCGTATCCCCCTGAGGTTAAGCAGGTGTTGGACTGTTACCGGCTCCTGCGCCCTCGCCAATGTTTGTACATTCAAGGAGGATTTTCAGGTCTGGCCCAGTACGCGGACAAAACGCCCGAGCAGTCGGCTCAGTTGCAACAGAGCCTGCGCCTGCGACTCAGTGAGGACCCGCTCGCGGTTCTGTCCGTGATATCGGCCCAGACTGAATCGCGCAACCTGCGGGTGGCGGGGCTGGACAAATTCTCATGTTCGCAAGGCATGCATTGTTTGGGGCTCTCCGACGGGGTCCCCCCCCGGCCGTTAGAAGCACGGAGCGGCCCGCTGCTCATGCGCTTTAACGACGCGGAGCTGTGGCTTTATGATCGCTACGAGGCCTTTTGCCACCGACAGAAAAACTTTGCGACCGAGATAACGCAAAGCCTGAACAAGCTTAACTGCGATTTCACGGCGGAGGCGCTGCACAGCTGCTGTCAACTCTTGCTCGGTAGCACAAACTCCCGTCTTTGCGTGCTGTGTTACCGCCAGGCCTCGTGCGCCTGGATGGAGATGTGCGCCAAGGGAAGGGTTTCTTTGGACAAAGAGGTTTTTCTGCAACAGTACGTAGCTGAGGCCGGAGCCTACCTGCCACGGAACATGAGACAGATCCCGGCACAGCCGTGGACTGGGTTTGTGGGGGCGCTGGTGGAGCCTTGCCTTGGCACGGAAACTCTGAACTGGAGGCTGGAAGTACGAGACTGCATCGCCTACACTTTCTTAGACCAGAGAAAGGTTTTGCGTCGAGGCTGAAACCAAAGCAACGCAGGAAGAAGGGAGGAGGGGAGGGGGAGGGGGGACGCGCACAGGACGAGAAGGATGAAGAGGGGCAGGGGTGTGTGTGTGGGGGGGGGGGGGGGGGGGGGGGGGGAAGAGAGAGGGGGAGAGGGGGACGGTGCGAGAAAGAGGAGCAACACACACCAATTAAAGTCCAAATTTCTTCTTTATTTTCTTTTTCTTTTTTTATTGTTTATTATCACTTAGCCGGTAGTACGCGGCAAAACAAAAGGAAGGCAGGCGGGGGCCATGTTGGGTAAGGCATGGGATAGCTACAAACGTGCGGAAATTACTTGAGCCCTGGCACAAGCCACCTTGCGACCGGTTGAGCTGAGCTCACTGGCAGATCTGCCGCAGGCACCCGCGTTTGTGCTAGAAGGGGTGCAGAGTCCGCTACTGCATCAGGCCCTGATGCAGTCCCTGGACTTCTGCCCGTCGCTCAAGATCTCGCACGTGCAGATGCTTTCCAAGCCTCTAAATCAGCTAGGTAACTTAGAATTGCAACAGCGACTATGCCAGGTATCGCTGTCGTCCGCGCGCCAAGCTAGACAAGCTAGAGACGATCCCGCTGAACGAGGCTTTCCCTAGTATGCTAGGAGCAGACAACTCTGTCCGGTTTGAGTTTTAGTACCATAACAGCCGAACCACGCGCTCGCCCGCGCCGGACCTCCCCGGGCTGCGCGAGTTTCTCAGGAGCAGACAGAAAGAAACGTGCAGGCTGGCCAGGGCCAGCCTGGCCCAAGAGGAGGGCAAGGCTCTGGCACGACTCCGCCAACAGGATCCGAGGGCGCTAAAGCGGCTGCTGGAAAGCTTGGGGCTGCAAGAGAACGAGCTGCAAACTAGCATGGTAGAGGGCAAGGAGGGGGGTGGTGGTGAGGAGGCGCTAGGCCACGGGGCGTGGACATGTTCTCGGACCAAGAGATCGAGCTGCTACTAGCGGAGTTAGGGGCTGAGCCCGTCAGGCTTAGCCAATTGCGCGTGTTGGCGGATGGAGAGGACTGGGGGCAGGGCAGCGCGAGCCCCCCGTTATTTCCCGGGCTGGGCGAAACCGTCTTGACATATTTGCTTCCCGGCGAAAGAATACACCTGAGAGCCTGGGGCACTAAGGGCTGCGCCGCCATGAACGGGCTCTTTAAAAAAGGATTACTTACGCCCAGGTATCTGCCCGAGGTCAGCATCATCAAGTCGGCTGCACAACCGCCGGCCGGCTCGGCGTGGCGCGCATGGTCTGTCTGTCAAGCCGGCGTACTTGACGTAGAGGATTCGGGAGAGCTAGTAGTGGCCAGACCCTGCTTGCAATGTACTCTTGAGAATCCCAACATCCAGATTAAAACCCCGCAGCGCGGGGCAGATGCCTCTGCCTGGGTGCTCCTGATAGAGTCATACAGCGACCAAAGTGCTTTGAACTGCTGCGGGAATGCTGGAACTTCCTGGGCTCGGCGACCCTTGCCTCTGCTCTCGCAGCCGCGGGCGCCAAGCCCTGTCCAAAGCCGATCTGCTTGTAATGAATAATAATAAGAATAATAAAAACTATTATTTCAAGGACTCGTTCATCCTGCACTCTGTTTTTAAGATTTTTTTTAAGAAAAGACGACGGCTATGGAAGGGTAGACCTAATTAAACCACGTTCCCATCTGCCACCGGGCCTCAGTACCTTTTGCCACTGTGTCATAGCCTGACCAATAAGTTCATATAATTCTAGTGTTCCTTGGTCAGCGCTCTTCAGTATCAATGCGTACAAGAACAGCTGCGACACGCGCGCTTGGCTGTTCGTAGCACCCTGAGCAGGCGCGTTTAAGTCTAGCTGTGCCAGGCGCCGCAGCATCGTCTTTCCTGAATCCTGCCCCAAGTAGTGCTGCGCTAGCAGCGGCAGAAACAGGTATAGAAAGAGATGGGCCAGCAGTCCAGGGCCATACGCCGGGTTATTGGCGGCGGCTTTTTGCAACAACTGCGCCAATTGTTGCAGCTCGGGAGCCCCCCGGCCTGGTCTCCGTAACAATGCTTGTGTGCCAAGCAAGGGTGCGCGATCACAAACTTGTCCAATTCCTCCCCCCACTGGTCGGCCGAAAACGGGCCCTCCGCTAGCAAGTCCTGCAATCTGTCCTTGTACTCCAAAAAGTAGTTTACGTGTGGGTGCGTCCTGTGGCTGCCCCCGTACACGCGCACGACAGAGTTCTGCAAGTGCCAGCGAAGCACAAACCACCATACCTCTTCTACCCCCCAGCGCGAGGAGCTTATATAGCACGACAGCTCTGTCTTTTCAACCTCCGAGATCCAAGCCAAAAGAGCCCGTCCAGGGTCGGAATCCTCGCGCCAGCTAGTGGCCACCACGCTGCCTGATACCCACTCCAGCGGCACGTGCAACGACGTGCCGGGCTCATCCCCGACCAACACCTGGCAGAGCCTGGCCCGGCACTCGTTAAAGTCCCAGTGTCCTTGAAGAAAGGCGCTGCTCAGCAGATCCAAGCCTTTCAGGCCACGAGCTTCGCATATCCATTCCAAATAAGAAGCTACCGCACTGCGCAGGCACGCACGAAAAGACGCAGGGCCGTTCATTAACAACAAAGCACTGTTCCAGACATCCTCGGCCTCGCGGTTCACTACCGCGAGGCCGTTCCCGCTTCCGTTTAGAAAATCTGAACTGGCGGCCAATTCCTTAGCATCCTGCTCCCGACGTACCACCTTGCTCTTCCTGAACATTGACGGAATTATCCTCCCCTGCATACTCACACTAAATCCTTTGGTAAGTTTCTCTCCCTCTCTCTCTCCCTCTCTCTCTTACTCCTCCACACGCCACAAACCTCCTCCCCCCTTCCCTCTTCCCCCCCCCCCCCCCCCTGCTCCTTAGCTGCACACTGACGCGGGGGGGGGGGGGGAAGGGAAACAAGGAGAGTAGGGGAAGGGAAGTGCGGATGAGCGGGGAGAGGGGGGGGGGGAGGGGCAGGGACACGTTACAATAGAATCTTGTCTGGGCGCTGCACGTGCAGCCAGGCTAGATCAGCGCTCTCGTTGCGCGACGAAGGATCGCCCTCTCGTAGATTTAGGACGCGAAGAGACGGCAGAGCTGCCAGCCTACGCAGGCCACGAAGAGAGCAACCACGGCCCAACAGCTCCAGATACTCCAGCTTGCTTAGGGCAGATAGGCTGTCCAAGCTCAGCGCACTCTGGCATCCAGACAGGCTAAGCCGTCGCAGTTCCGGTGCGTTCATTCCTTGTAGACTCCCCAGGCTGACACAATCTGTGACGACAAGCTCCTCCAGCCCCGGCGGTAAGCTTTTTAACTCTTGCAAAAAAAAAGCTTGACGAAGCTCTAGATAGCGCAGCCCCGTTAGTGGAGCCAAGGCTCCCACGTTTTGCCAATTGGCGTTGTCCAGGACTATGCTTTCCAGCGTCGTAATCCGCGTCAACCGCAGCAGGCCCTCCGCGCCTAGCTGAGCTCCGCAGGACATTTCCAATGTACGCAAAGCGCGTAGTCCGCCAAGTACGCGTAGCAGGGGAATCCCCGCAGGGTAGCTGCTAGGCGCACAGAAATGCTCGAGATTGTTGCGCAGGTTTTCAAAACGCAAAAGATCCAGCACACCATCACTCGAGCTGTTCGTGAGGTCCAGTGTTTTTAAAGCGGGTAATCGTGCCAGAAAGTGTAACGAAGGTAGCCGGTGGCAATTCAGAAAACGCACTACACGCAGCCTCCGCAGCCCAGACAGGCGCGACAGTTCCAACAACTGCTGACACGAAGAGAAGGCCAGTTCCTCCAGCTGCTGTAACTTGGAGATGCCTTCTGATGTCCGCCAATTCTGAATGGTCAGTCGTTTGGTCCAAGGCAGGTAGCGTGCGCAGTCCCATACATTCCCTCCCCGCGGGTTGGAGCCATCCACTACCGGCCGGTACAGATAACTCTTGTGCGAATTCAACAGCTCTAGCCCGCGGGGCCTGGCAAACACCTCAGCTCCAACCACTGCGGCCACCTGACGCTGGCTGTTGCGTGCCCCAGAAAACCGTTCTTGGCTACCTTTAACATGGTGAACAGGCTTTCGTGTTCCAGATAAAGCAACAACACTCCCACAATCTCAGGCGGCAGTTGTGCCCACACACCACCCTGTACGCTCTGTGCCGTTTTCGGCCGTTTGAACTGTCTGATTTGGGAATCGCCACTAGCCATTTTTTAAGGATGGTGGTAAAGCGGCTTCAAAGAAGCACCTACAACACACATAGAAAAAAACGAATGGGGGGGGGGTGCCCTAATGTTTTCGCTTTCTTCTTCTTACTCGCGGGGAGAGAAAAGGAGGAGAGAGGAAAGCGAGAAAAGATCACCCCTTTCCTCTCCCCCCCCCCCCTTCCCCTCCCCCTCTACTTTCTTCTCCCCTCCTTTCGTCTCCCCCCTCCCCCTTCCCCTTTCGTCTCCCCCCTCCCCCTTCCCTTTCTTTCATCCCCCGACTCTGTTCTCTTGTTTGAGGGCAGCTCTTTTTTTTCTGGGGAGCACTTTTAATCATTTCTCGGAGCTAGCATCCCGCCTCCAATTTCAGTTTGTTCTTTGTTGTTAATAAACCACGAGCTCATCCTCTTTCTTTCATGGAGCGTTCCAGCGCCGCCCTCACGCCGTTACAACTGTCCGACAGTGACAATGACGAATATCGGGGAAGGGCCCATTCGCGTCGCCGGACGGCAAGAGCGCGCTCCCCAGGCTCTGTCCCACCAGGTCTTAGTGCCCACGAGTCGTTTGACGCGGGTGGTAACGAGGGCGCCGATCCCGGCCAAGAGGATCCTATCCGTGAGCCGGTTAGTATGTACGCGGATCTACGAGAAGCCGAGGAGGCCGATGCATGCCAGCACCCCGAGGCAAGCTCCGACTTTTGCTTTGCTTGCGAGTTTTTGCCCAAAGGGCACAGCAATAATCTAGATTTCGCCCATCTTCAGAATCTTCTGGATGAGTGGGGCGATCGCAGCCCTGTCATAGTCGTCCGGTGCGTACAGGCGTGGTACCGCCGCCGCTGGGAAGAAGAGTGCGGACAATATTGGCTCTTAAGCAGTATTCGCAAACATATTGTTAGAACTAACCATTCGGCAAAGATGGGGGTATCACTTTTTCCGAAAATTTTCCAAGATTTTTAGCAACTTTCAGAAAACTTGTGCAAATGAAGGGAAATTCAGTATTTAGTTGCAGAACATAATAAAATGATATTAAAACATGTTTTTATTAATAGTCAACCACTTAGACTTCACCTCCGGAGGTGGACAGAAACCGGTCTGACACCTAATTTTTCCACTTTTTTCATGCCGGCGACGACAAGACTATGCTGGAAACAAGCGACAAAAATGCACAGCTTGGTTTTTTTGCTTTGTTTTATTTGTTTTTAGTATTTTCCTACATTATGAGCTGCTTTTACTTCAAAAAATCCCTGCCGCCGCTGTGATAGGGGATTCACGTGGGTAGTGGAAGGGGGAGGGGGGGGGGGTGGTTTTTGACTATGCAAGTAAAGAGATTAGTTGAATTCTCAATTAATAACACAAATCTAGGTGTAATAATATTATTATTTAAGATTACTAAGTTCAGTAAGTTAGAAACTTATCCTTGCATTCAAAAATATCTTTAAACGTTGGTTATCTCGCTAGTAGTAGCGCATATGCACCCGCAAACCTACAAGTGCACCCCCCACACAAAAACAACAAAATAAAAGCAATGCCAAACAATTACAAGCATCTGGCAAAGAAAAGAAAGGAAAAGGAAGCGATACAAGAACCTAATCCATGTAGTCAAAATCAACGTCTCAGCGCCATCGACGCTAATGCAAACTCAAAAAAACTTGGTGAGTTTTGCGGGGTGGGGTGGGGGAGACCGGTGCCGCGTGGGGGTGTGGTGTTACCGGTAAAAGCGCTAGCTGCCATGCGCGCGATCACGTCCTCCAGTACTTGTTCTTTCTCGCTCTTGCTATTATTACTGTTATTATTATTATTAGTATTATTTTTAGTATTATTATTATTGTTATTACTCTTGTTGTTGTTGTTGTTGCTGTTGTTCTTCTGGGTTTTTTTCTTTTTCTTTTTCTTCTGACTTTCCTCCTCCTCCTCCTCCTCCTCTTCTTCTTCCTCCTCCTCCTCCTCCTCCTTCTTCTTCTTCTTCTTTTTCTTCTTGTCCTGCAGCTGTTGTTGCTTTTCTTTTTCCATCCTTGCCTTCTCTT
>WBZZ01000407.1:137500-157500 GCA_019918135.1 Paulinella micropora
CCACAAGCCATGGCCTAGTCAGACAGTGACGTGCGAAAATGCGGGGGTGGGGGGGGGGGTGGCCCTGTGCTGCACATGGCATTAAAGAATGAACTTACTTCGTTACTTTGATTGCGTAATTCGCATTTGATGTAAGTTCATTTTTTAAACCTATTTCAAGCCAACTAGCGCGAGTTATCAGGAGGGTAAAGGGAGTGTCCCATGCTGGTGGTGCTCATGCTGGGGGGGGGGGGGGGTTGCATGATGTTTGGTGCACTCACCTAACAAAACTACTTGCTCCTATTAAGTAAACTAAATATCAGCATCAACATCATGACTGGGGCTAGCTCCCCTTCCACTCTCGCTTCCTGAAAAAATTTTGTTCACACAAACCATGCCTTACTCTGCTGGTGGTGCTCATGCTGGGGGGGGGGGGCATGATGTTTGGTGCACTCACCTAACAAAACTACTGTTGCTGTTGCTGTTGCTGTTGTCGCTGTTATCGCTGTTGCTGCTGTTGCTGTTGCTGTTGTCGCTGTTGTCGCTGAAAAAGAGAGAGATAGAGAGAGAGAGAGAGAGAGACAAAGACACAAACATTAATGTCTCCCTCTCTCTCTCTCTCTCTAGGCATGCTGAGGGCTGCCAAAGCGCCGATTTACGTGGCCCACCGCGATGGTGGTTACGGAGTTTTTGCCAGTATATACCTTCCTCCTTCCTTCGAGCTTGGGATCCTGGAAGCGGGCGGACGTGCTCTGAATCTTGATCGTAGTACTGCTTTATCAGAGCATTTTACTATGAAAATTGGGAACTTACTTCAAACTGGCATGCATCCCATTCACTTTATTTCCCCTTCAAGCAGAAATGCTTTGCATCTAATAAATTCTTCATCAAAAGGATTCAACTCGAGTCCTGAGAAGCTTGACGATACTCCCCGACCTAACGTGAAGGTAAATTAATAACCAGTACATCATATATGAAAATTGCTACAATTCACATGCGTAACTAGTAATGTGACAGTCGCCATACATAAAATAAAAAAACATGCAAATGCACATGCATTATTACATATATACATGCGTATACATCATACATACATGATTGTTACGTGCATTCTTTTCCAGATCAGCAAGGGGACTCCAATCGTCACGGTGAGCACTGCAATAGGCAAAGATGAAGAGATTTTGCTCAATTATGCGCCGAATCCGGATTTAAGCATCACTACGCTACCGAGCGATGCATACCCGCACTGGCTGAAAGAAGCTGCCAAGCAACGCGCTAAAATTCCGGTATTTTTGTACGAGACGGACATTGGCCATGTGTGTTTCATTGTTCCTGAGCAAGAGCATCCTATTCCTTTGAAGTTAGTGTCATTGACGCACGAAGAGAAGCTTGCGCTTTTGAGCACGGTTAGTAGTGTTACTTCCGATGGATGCGCAACTTCGCAGCCGGTGTCAAGATCTTTATCTATGTCAACAGAGCAGAAAATGAAGTTGCTCAACAGCGTTACTTCTGTTTCAGCTGCAGAAAGTCAGAATACTCTTCTGCGAAGGGCGAGCTCTAGCGTTACAGTTGTGCTGGAAAAATCAAGCTCTAGTAATACGAAGGTAATAAATAAATAAAATCAATCACTAGGTAGCTTCTTATTTGATTTATTTACAGGTACTTGGTTCTGACATCGATACTGACGTGGACCAGAGGGAGGAGCCGCAGAGTAGTCCGGTCAAGTTCAAAGATAATAGTGGGAGACTTTTTGTTCCTACTGGATCTTTGGTAATTCTCTTTCTCTTTTGCTTGCTTGCGAAAGTTGGTAGCTATTGTGGTTTGTTTAGAGCGTTGACGAAGGCGATTCGGATAATGATTCGAAGTGCTACCGTGAACCTACCGATCCTAGCGATACTAGGCTCCCCCCTCTGGTCGACGACGAATATGTTGGTGCGGAATCTAGTATTCTGGGCAACTACAACGAGCTGATGGAATCAAATGAGCTGTTATGTGACCTGATGAAATTGTCACCACTTCCTGTACAACGAGCACGCAAAAATCCCACTCGCCCCTACAAAATGAAACACCGCACCAAAGGAAACGTGAAGTTACAGAGACAGGAAGCGCTCAAGAAGTTGTTGGGGATAACCTTCGCAGACCTGGATAGAGAAGTGAAGTCTGTTTGCTGTCAAAAGTGGAAGTGTTACTCATTCATCGACACGCGCGATGTGCTACACACGCGAGCGAAGAACGCAGCATCGTCACTAAGTGAGCTTTACACGTGGACAGCTGCTCAGCTTGAATCCTTCCAAACTAAAATTGGTTCGTTTCAATATATGTACCTAACGGAGGCTGTCTGCAGAACAGCTTGGCAGCGCATCCACGGCATCAGCGACGCAGTTTTATCTCGAGCACACAAGCTTCTTGCCAACAACACGAAGGTCTTTGCCAGAAAGTCAACCGCAATTCCCGAAACAGAAGATCTTGTTGCAATTTTGCTATGTGAAAAATTCGCAAACAGTCATCCCGAGATATGTAGCGACGGTGTATGGAGGCTACAAGAAATGGCTGAGGACGCCGGAGTGCAAAAGTATGTTCGGGACAACTGGAAAGAAGTGTGTCTACGGTACGGAACTTCTAAGAGAGTGAATCCTGATAAGCCTCCAACAGACAACACAATCAACAAAGTTTGGAAAGCGGATTTCTCAAACGTCAAGTTTGTACGAGGTAATATGCATATAATTGATTGATGTTTGAATCGTTAGCATAGCATAGCATTCATCATTACTCACTACATCTTTGTGCTGCAGCGGGAGACTTTTCCAAATGCGACATCTGCACGAGGCTTGCGGTTCGGCATGCCCGAGGTTTCCTGAGTGACACAGCAGCTCAGACTTGGCGCCGCCAGAGCCGCCTTCATCACAAAATTCACAGAACGTGCCGTGTAGCGAGCATGCAACGCAAGAAGGGTGCGCAAGAAGATCTCCATGCTACTGTTATATCTGCAGATATGAAGCCGCCTGTGCGGATTCCATCTTGTCGCCGTGCTGCTAAAGACTTTAAAGGGAAAATGGTCTTTCGCCTGTGTGTCGGTATCAACACTTGTTACACTACCGATACTAACTTTATTTTCACGTACCTGGAAGGCGCAGTGGAGCATGGCGTGAACAGTAATATCACCATGCTTGCATCACTTTTGCATTGGGAGCTTTGGCATCCTCGCACTATGCAAGCTTGGAAGTTATTCCTGGAGTGGGACGGCGCCGGTGATAACACTGCGTGGGCTATGCTAGGCTTTATCGGGCTTAATGTTGTCGACCGTGGTATCCGTTGGCAAGTAGAATCTCATCGCAAGCCACCTGGGCACGGCCATGACGGGAATGATCAGTCATTCAGAGTGATGGATATTGGGTGGAAGAGCACCTTCCTCACAACCAATATCGCTCAAGCTTTGTTAAAACTTATCCTTGCTTTCAAAAAACAAAGATCGACCTTTGTGTTGGTTGTTCTTGCATGTAATTACGACTGGATGACGTATTTCAGTCCATGTATGAACAAAAGCTTCAAGAATTACAACAGGCCTCTGGCCTGGCGCATCACCAAGAACGAGGATCCTGATCAGTTACCGACTGCGGATTTCAAAACAATGGGAGACGCACAGGAGGAATTTCATGGAGAGAAGGATAATCCCCAAGGAGCATCAGTGAAACTGTTCATTCAGCGCCCCGGTATTGTATTATATTATTCCCTTCCCTCCCCCCCCCCCCACCTCACGTGCATGTGTTGTATATATTGCAATACCGGGGCGTTGGATGTATTGCAGCGGCTGATATGCCTCGCAAGCTTCCTGTGGGATACTTCGTCAACCCACGTTTGAAAAAGGATATTCGATCTTTGAGCAAGTACCTAGAGCCGGACGAGACTGCGCATGTGGAGGAGATGTTGGCGGCTGGAAACCTGACAAGAATCGAAATTGATGGCGACTACTTCGACGGTGGTTTGCCCGGACGCCCTGCTCATATGAAGTGTGGAAAATACAAAGCAGAATTCCGACTGGTTGATGAGCTGCCGATGAATTGGATGGAGTTGCCTCCTAACCGTAAAGAAAAGATAAACGCTCTTACCCATTTGACACCTGACGAGCTTCTTTCTTTACCACGCACATATTTTGTTAACGAGGGAAAGGCTCCCGCTCACCCACGATGGCGCGGTGCACAGGAGCTTACTGAGGAAGAAAAGAGGGAGCAGGACTTGGCTTTTGGAAATGTTGAGCATCCGTGGCGCAAAGTTTTCATTTTACTTACATCGTTTCAAGACAAGCAAGCGTTTGCATCCAGCCAAATGGTAGTCAAGGAACTAAAGGACTGGCTCAGAATGCACGGTGTTGCAACGCAAGATGCCGACCGGAAGCAGTTTAAAAAGGCGCAGCTTGTTGACTCAGCATGGAACCATTTTCAAATCTGCCGCTGCAACTTAGAAGAAGAAGTGGATGCCAAACTAGCTGGTGCTGAACCCGCGCTATCTGAGAACTCTTCTTCTACTACTAGCACAGACAACTCTTCTTCTAGCTCAGAGGAAGAAGAAAACGGTACTAGTGTATGCTATATCTGCAACACTGGTCGCATTTCGTTATTATTTACTGTAGGTGTCTCAGACTCAACTGTGCCGCCACGAGGACGCCAACCAAGCCGTCAGCGCGGACGTCGCCGCGCGCGTCGAGCAGCAGGTCAACGCGGACGCAAGCGTGCGCGAAATTCAGCTGATTCCAAGCGGGCGATGCAATCTCAACGCAGGAACAGTCAGGTGCAAGGCGCAAATCAGCCAGGCCCCAATCCGTGGGATTGCCCTTCCTGTAAGATCCATAACGCTGAAGGTGGAGACAAATGCCAATTGTGTGAGTGGCCAGCAGATGTCGGTAGCTCTGATAGCTCTGACGACAACGACCCATTAATGTAGCCTTGAAATACATTCTAATCAAGGAAATACTGCAACCTTCACATCACACAACCACCCCCCCCCCCTCCCCCTTCCACTACCCACGTGAATCCCCTATCACAGCGGCGGCAGGGATTTTTTGAAGTAAAAGCAGCTCATAATGTAGGAAAATACTAAAAACAAATAAAACAAAGCAAAAAAACCAAGCTGTGCATTTTTGTCGCTTGTTTCCAGCATAGTCTTGTCGTCGCAGGCATGAAAAAAAAGTGGAAAAATTAGGTGTCAGACCGGTTTCTGTCCACCTCCGGAGGTGAAGTCTAAGTGGTTGACTATTAATAAAAACATGTTTTAATATCATTTTATTATGTTCTGCAACTAAATACTGAATTTCCCTTCATTTGCACAAGTTTTCTGAAAGTTGCTAAAAATCTTGGAAAAATTTCGGAAAAAGTGATACCCCCATCTTTGCCGAATGGTTAGTTCTATGACAGTATTCCGCGATTTCCTTCCGCATATCAAATGTGTTGTTTCTTTGGCTTTCATACCATTCTAAGAATTCCGCTCTTTTCTTATCTTTCATCGTGTCGTAGCCGTAGTGCTTCTTATGAGGCATAACACCAACATAATTTTTGTTCTTGTCAGTATTGAAGAAGTGAGGGAAGAAGCCCTTTTTAAGTTCGTTCAATCCGAATGTCTTAGGAAAATCGGCCAACGGCATCGTGAGGAAACTCAAACTATCAATGAAGCGGTATTTCTTCAAAGTCATCATCATTATCTTACCGCCCTGATATATGACGAATGGTGCCTGTCCGTTATCAACTAACCACTTAAGAATAAACTGACAGTCATAACCGCGACTGTTATGAGCAATGAATGTAAAGCCGTTGTGCTTAGATTCAAAAGCCCACTTACAGAAATCATCAATGTTCTTATGAATGACTGGTGGCTCCTTCTCATCGAAATACTGGCTTTCCGCATGATTGACAATGTGCTCGCCTGTGTCCTGTGTCGCTTCAAAGTCAAAGAATATGTATTTCTCTGAAAAAGGTAGTATTCTTTCTTCACTATTTCACATTGGTGATCAAGTGGTTTCAGTTCCTTACAATTACGGCATTTCGCATATCCGCACTTGTGTTCGTCTTTCCTTCTGTAATTAAGTCCGCACGAAAGACATTTCGCTTTGATATCACAGTTCGTCCTCTTGTGGTTATTGAAACATACCGTATTTGGAAACTTTCTATTACACGAATAGCAATCAGTCCAATTGCTTCTATCGTTAATACCCTTACAGTCTTTGGTTTCGCAGATATTACAAGTGGATTCGCAGGCGTGCCTTTCCATATAACCCCTTAAACATAACTCACAGAAATTCTTTTTACTTACCATAGACTTCATATTGGTTATCGCATCATAGTGTTTCTCTGTCTTGAGTATGTAAAGGTTCGTAAGTCGTTTGCCTGCCTCATCAATAAGGTCTGTCTTGTAAACAATCTTGTCAGGGAATTCAACAATAACCAGATTGTATTTAATGTGGCTAGCAAAGGTTTTAATTTCAGGAATACCGCACACATCCTGAATGACTTTCGCTTCTTCGTGTAGTTTCAAAGCCATCTCCTCCTGTATCTTTCGCCCCATCCTTATTACTTTGAATTTTTCGTGTTTTTCTTTTTTTGATTTTACTACAACAATTGCTCTGGCCAGGCATATGTTGTCTGTATTATTAATTTGAATTACTCCTTTCTTTTTATATACATCCAGCTTATTAATTATTTGAAGCCTCGTTCCGCCCGTCGGCATTTCAACAGATTTCAAAACGAACCTGAACTTATCCATATTGGTTCCATTTTCGTCTGTATAAAGGCTTTCGTTGCTTTGAAATAATGCTGACAATCTTTCCAAAACATCGCTGACAGAAATCTCGTTAATCCTTTTCAATCCCGTAGATACTGCTCCATAGTAATCTACAAACTTGATACTTAGACTTACCATACTGCCTTGTCTCTGTCTTTTGATAAAGTCATTCAGTATTATCTCAATGAACCGTAGAATATCATTCATACTAAAAGAAGTGAAGTTTCCAGTAAGTTTAACCCAATACTGGCTTTCATTAACACCAAGCACGTGCTTCTTTCTATCAACATGATTGATTTCGTAGTTAGCATACCGCATCAGGTCTTTTACCTTTTCTTTTCTTTCTCTCACTTTCGCTTCGAACACTTTCCCTTCCAAAATAGGTAAGGGCGGTGCTACTGGAATAGGATGATACTCAAAGTAAACAGCGCCTCTTACTCGGTTCAAGTAATTCTGGGCCGTTGTTGTATCAACCTTATACTTTCTTTTATACCCCTCAGGTATTATGTAAAGCACATCTTGACCCCTGACCCTTTTGATTTCATAATTAATGTTTTGTTCCCTAAATTTGTCCAACCTATACTGTATACCGTTGTAAGTGTGTGTCTCCATCGTATATATTGGTTAACAATTTTTTTTTGAAAATTAAATAATTATCTCAATCGTCTGCCCCCGCCGTGGTCCGCTGTGTGCTCACTGTGTCTATATATACGGGGGGCCCTGTGTTTAGATGGAAATTAGGGCGGGGCGGGCGGCGCGGGCGGGGCGGGCTGGGCTGGCGGGGCTGAATGAATTTTTGATTTCATATGTCTTGCTTTGCTACTCCTATTTATTTCAACTCCGCGTTCACACTTGAAAGAAGTCTTCTTCCAATTCCTTTTCTTTTCTTTTTTGATTTCTTTTGTTTCCTTATCATAATTAACTTTCCATTCATCATACTTTGGTTTTACTTTTTCATCGTGGTATTTCTTTGCTTCTTCCATTGCTTGTTCTTGTGTTCTTCGTTTTCCAATAGTAAAACTCTTAAACATCGTTTTACCTCCTTCTCTCCATTGAACTTTTACCATAGGTCTCTTTTCATTATTCTTTATCATAATACATCCTTTTGAAATCGTAAATCTACGACTTGTCTTTTTTTCCGTGTCGTCGTTTGTCATCCTGTCTGTGTCTTTATATATTAACGGTATTATTTTTTAAATATTAAATTCTATTGCCATTTTGTCCCCGCGGGCCGGCCGGAGTGTGTCTCTGTGTGGCGGGTGGTATGTCGTGAAAAAGTGTGCCGAAGTGGCACCCTATACTACTTCTGCCCGTTTGTTGGAAGATGTTAGACTGCGAGATCTCGTGCGCGTGCTACACCACAGCAACGGCAAAAGCAACTTAGCAAGTGTGTGTGAGAGAATGAGAGAGGTTTTTGGTTGTCAAGTTATCATGAGTGATCCAGTATGTACTGTTGTACTGCGCGATACCGTGCGATGTTGCTCAAATCTGAGAAGCAATAACGCATATATGTTCCCATGTTTTCCTTGTTTTGTAATTAATATGCTTCCATTTCACCATCCATCTTACCATAATATCCATCCCAACGTGGCATCCACACTGAAATCCATCTCTTTCTCTCTCTCTCTCTCTGCGTAGTCTGAGGTGTGCGTGTGCGAGATCTCGAGCGTGTGCTGCACCACAGCAACGGCAAAAGCAACAACGATAACTTAACGTGTGTGTGCGTGAGAGAGAGAGAGAGAGGGCTTTTGGTTGTCAAGTTAGCAGGAGTGATCCAGTGTGTACTGTTGTATTGCGCGAGTATACCGCGCGATGTAAATCTGAGAAGCAATAAGGCATATATGTTCCCACGTTTTCCGTGTTTTTTAATTAATATGTCAATTTCACCATTAATACATCCATCCGAATGTGGCATCCACTCCCATCTCTCTCTCTCTCTCTCTCTCTCTCTCTCTCTCTCCCCCTCTCTCTTTCTCTCTCTCTGTGCGTAGTCTGAGAACGCGCGCAGCATGCTAGGTCTAAGTGTGTACATGAGGCGCTGTCAGTCTGGAGTGCTCCAAGTGCGGAGGGCGCTGACATGCACAGGAAGGACGACTTTCGATCTGGCCCCTGGACAGCTAGACCGGGACGACGCAGGGAGGGCAGGACCAGGCATATGGTTGATGCTTTTTGCTCTAGCCTTGTCAAATTGTTTCTTTGTGTTTGTGTTTGTGCGGAAGGCATCTTCAGGGTCGTGCTGGTAAGCGCGGACGGCTGGGCGGCGACGCAGCGGCACTTCGCAAAGTTGCCGGGCAAATGGCAGCCGAAAGCATACTGCAACGTTTTCAGTCTTCTGACTGGCCTCTCACTGTTCAGATCCGTCAGTTTGGAGATCTGAAGTCAGAACCTGTAGTTGGCGCGCCCCAACCCGAACAAAAGGTCCAGCTTCAGCAGGCCGAGGCCAAAAATGAGCCCAAGGAGGCCGAGGCCAAGCTCAAGGAGGCCGAGGCCAAGCTCAAGGAGGCCGAGGCCAATGGCAAGGAGGCCGAGGCCAAGCTCAAGGAGGCCAAAATTGAGCTCAAGGAGGCCGAGGCCGAGCTCAAGGAGGCCAAGGCGACCGGGACCGAAGAGGATGTGGGACTGGCGAGGCGTAAGATGGACTTTGCTCTGGAGGGAGTAGCCTCTTCGATGAAGGGAGTAGCCTCTGCGCAGGAGCTCGTTGACGCTTGCACCAAGCGAGTGGCTTTCTTGCTAAAGCAGCCAGCTGCAGGTCCTGTAGCGTTATCCTTTCCTCTGGTCTTGTCTTCTCCTTGACCCAATTTTTTGAAAACGGGTTTTCTCGCTTCTCCTCTCCCTTTCTTCACCTGCTTTTTCATTTCAATTTTGACTGTTTCTCTCTCTCTCCCCCTGAGTCTCCCTTTCTCTCTCTTATTTTTCTCTCTCATACACTCTTCTCTGTATTATTTATTTGAACCTTATCTAATCTGTCTATTTATCTACGTGACCATTTATTTGTCTATCTATTCATCTGTCTTGTCTTCTTTCTTCATCCTCGTTCTCCTCCTGTTCCTTCTTCTTCTTCTTCTTCTTCTTCTAATTCTTCTTCGTCCTCTTATTATTATTACTATTATTATTATTATTATTATTATTATTATTATTATTATTATTAGGGAGTACATAGGCCATTGGTCCTTTTCAATTGGCTGATTGGTATAAAGCTCCTAAAGTAATGTTCTATGCCGTCACTTCCTTTAATCCACCGATTGGTGTGGAGACTTCCCTTATGGAATGGAGGACTGGATGCACATGGCCTTTTGGCTCAGCAATTGGCAGGAGATACATTATTATTATTATTATTATTATTATTATTATTATTATTATTATTATTATTATTATTATTATTATTATTATTATTATTATTATTATTATTATTATTTAGCACCGTGATAGCCCAGTGGTCAAGGTCAATACCATCTGGGACCTGTCGCAAGTTCGATTCCCGTCGGTGCCAGTAGTTTCAAAAAATGTTTTCTTTGGAAGTATTGGTCTGTCAGGAAGGCTTGGAACTGCCCTGCGGGGGTGTCAGTAGAGCTATCGGTCAAATCTTCGTTCTCCCCTCGCGGGTGAGACGATGTAGGCACATGTGCAGATTTGCATCAGCCATTGACAGAGAAGCACTATTCTTATTATTATTATTATTATTATTATTATTATTATTATTATTATTATTATTATTATTATTATTATGGAGGGGTGCACAGTATGGCACCCCACGGCAAGAGGAGGTGGTTGGGCCTCTTCCCACTGGTTCCGAGGCTATGTTGTTGTGTTGTTCTTATAAGACATACACCACGTGGGGTCAAAGGGGTATATACATTCCGAGATCTAGGGGTGGTGACGGGTTTCGAGGCGTCCCAGACACTTACCGCCAAACGTCCTCATGCGCTGGCAGACCGCATGAAATTTCTGCTACCCCTGTGAGAACCTCCATGCGGGACCTACCCAGTCTCGTGGAGCTCTCACGGGGAAGATCAATCATTTGTAGTTGATTTCCTGCAAGACACCAACATACTCACTGTAGTCCCTGTTGGGTCGAGGGATGGAGGCGCATGGCCCTCGGGCTCAGCCATGACAGATCAATATATATTATTATTATTATTATTATTATTATTATTATTATTATTATTATTATTATTATTATTATTATTATTATTATTATTGGACACCGTGATAGCCCAGTGGTCAAGTTCTACCATCTGGGCCCTGTCGCCAGTTCGATTCCCGTCGGTGCCACCGGTATTTTCATTGAACATACCGGTCTATTTCTCTGGACCAGTATTTTCATTGAACATACCGGCCCGTCTGGAAGTGTTGGAACTGCCCTTGCGGGGGTGTCATTAGAGCTTATCGTCAATTCTTCGTACTCCCCTCAGACGATGGAGGCGCATGTGCAGAAATGCATCAGCCATTGACAGAGAAGCACTATTATTATTATTATTATTATTATTATTATTATTATTATTATTATTATTATTATTATGGACACCGTGATAGCCCAGTGGTCAAGTTCTACCATCTGGGCCCTGTCGCCAGTTCGATTCCCGTCGGTGCCACCAGTATTTTCATTGAACATACCGGTCTATTTCTGGACCAGTATTTTCATTGAACATACCGGTCTATTTCTGGACCAGTATTTTCATTGAACATACCGGCCCGTCTGGAAGTGTTGGAACTGCCCTTGCGGGGGTGTCACTAGAGCTTATCGTCAATTCTTCGTACTCCCCTCACGGGTGAGACGATGGAGGCGCATGTGCAGAAATGCATCAGCCATTGACAGAGAAGCACTATTATTATTATTATTATTATTATTTAGGGAGTACATAGGCCATCGGTCCCTTTCCATGGGCTGATTGGTATAAAGCTCCTAGAGTAATGTTCTATGCCGTCACTTCCTTTATTCCACCGATTGGTGTGGAGACTTTCCTTATGGAATGGAGGACTGGATGCACATGGCCTTTTGGCTCAGTAATTGACAGGAGATACATACATTATTATTATTATTATTATTTCTTTCTTTCTTCTTTGTTCTTTCTTTTTCCTTAGTCTTTTTGTTTTTTCTTCTTTTTCTTTCTTCTTTCTGTCTTCTTCGTGTTCCTCTTCCTCTGTTTTCTTCTTCTTTTCCTCTTCTTCCTCTTCTTCCTCGTCTTCTTCTTTCTTTCTTTCTTCTTTTTTTCTTTCTTTCTTTCTTTGTGCTTCTTCCTTTTTCCTATTCTTCGTCCTCCTACTACTTTTTTCTTTTTTTCTTGCCTTGTGTTTCCTCTGTCTTTCTTCTTTTTCTTCTTTTTTTCTTTCTTTTTTCCTTTCCTCTTTCTCCTTTTTCTTTCTTTTTTTTCTTTCATCTTTTTTTTCTTTTTCTTTCTTCTTCTTTTTCCTTTCTTTTTTTTTTTTTCTTTTTTTTTTTTTTCTCCCCCTCCCCCCCTTTTTAAAATTATTCTTTTTCCTTTCTCTTCTTCTTTCTTTCTTTCTTTCCTTCCTTGTTTCTTTCCTTCTTTCTTTCTTTCCTTCTTTATTTCTTTCACCCCCCTCCCCCTTTTTTTTTTTTTTTTTTTTTTTCCTTCCTTATTTCTGCTTGTTCTTTTCAACTGTCTTTTGCTGCGATTATGCCCAAGTCCTGCTCGCTCCCGTTTGTTCTTGAGCTGCTCGCTCCCACTTGATGCTCTTTTGTGTGACCCACTTAACTGCGTTCTTGTCCCTGATTTACTTTCTTTCCGCTCGCATCCTATTCCTGTAGTATCCTCTGTTTATCCCACGTGCTCTGGTCCGCCTGTGTTCTGCCTTGTGCACTTCACTACCTTATGTACCTCGCTCTTTTCTGTCGTCACTTGTTCGCCTACGATCCAGCAGCTTGGCAGGTGGTGGTTGGTATGTGGGCATGTAGTTTGCGGTGATGGATGAGGTAGTACAAACGTGGTGGTGTGGGTTTGATGGTTGGGTGAGTGGAGGTTCTCATCTTCTGTTTTTTTCTTTCGTGCTGCTGCTTGCCTCTGCCGCTGCGCACCGCTTGTTTCTACTCGCCTCTTGCTCGCTCTGCTTCCGCCTGCCAGTTCCGGTGTTTGTTGCCGGTAAAGTGGGTGGATGGTTGTGGTGGTTTCGTCTGGTGGTTGATGCTGGTGCACATCTGGTAGAGTTTAGTACTACTCACAAGTGGGATCGTACTGCAGCGCTTGTGGTAGTGCAATAATATTATTGTTGGTGCTTCTGCACATAAGGTGTATGTTGGTGGACATAACATACCTTGTTTCGTTATATCCTTTAACCTTCACTGTTTCATTTCATATTTAGACTTTCGCGTTTTCGTGCCGTTTGAGTTTCCGAAGTCCCTCGACGAGCTTTTCCCGAGGCATGGAATCGGGAAGCAGCTCTTTTCGCGAGGCATATTCGTGGCAGGAGCTGTCAAGTCCATTCTGGAGTCCAGATTGCCGCACTACTGGAGGGGCGCGCCGGGCTCGGGTAAAACGGTGTTTTTGAAACTCCTGGGTCGCGAGCTTCAAGCCTATGGCAAAGTCCTCTGGTGCGATAGTGCTGGGTTTTTGGACAACTACAAGGACAATTCCTTCTTCAGTGCCCTCGCCGCCGAGGGCGCCGACGTGTTTCTCCTCATCGACGAAGTACAAGACAGCCCCAATAGCCCCCACTGGGTGTACTTACTCAAAAACCATCCCAAGAATCTCATCGCCATAGGGGTTGGCATTACTAACCTTCAAAACTTGTCTGCCCCTTTTCCGAAAAAGTTCCCGGACCGTGGAGAGCCGCCTCCTATGTCGGTGTCCGAGCAGGACTTGTCCGATGTGACTGAATTCTGGTGTCGACAGAGCCCACACGTCCCGATTAAATTGGTTTCCGACATCTGCCATTGGTTGTTCCGCTACACGGGCGGTCACTTCTTCCCCTTCTTGAAGTTCACAGAGGCAGTTTTTTCTGAGACGGTCGTCGACCTGACTGACCTTCACTCAGTAGCAAAGTACGTTCTCAGCCAGGAGTTCAGCCAGAGTGCTGCGTACATTGCTGTCAAAGAGCGGTGCTTCAACACTTTGTCCGAAGACGTATGGCGATGCTCCCAGCGCATTGTCTGGGGTCTGCAGGATCCCCGCGATTACGGAAAGCTCGAGAAAGTGGGCTATTGGGATGCTGGTCGGGATTGGTTCATTTCGGATCTTTTTACCGCCCAAGTGTTTCGAAATCGAAAGGTCCATGAAGCAAGGGATGACGAGTTGACTATCAACGAGAACGCACCGCTTGATGACAATGTACGCATTCTCATTACGGCTGGATTGCAGGACATGCAGAAAATGGACTTTGAACAGCCGACCTCCTTCAACCATCGCTACGAGAACGGGCTAGCTTTTATCTGGGGCTGGCACCTGAGTCGGAAAATTCCTTCCCTCTTCATATCTCCGCAAACACAAGCTCTTCCGACGATTCAGGGGAAAAAGCTGCCCGAGGTTGACTTTTACTTTGACGGTCGTTTGGACGTGGCAGTGGAGCTGGCGCGCAACATGAGTGCCTCCGATCTTGCCCATAAATTCGACAAATTTCAGAAGTCCCAGCAGCTTCCCGGGAAGAAAATGGGAGGCCCTGGTCCTTATGCTTGCTGGCCTAACTACGCAATCCTTCATTTCCAAATGCACGACAAAGATCCGGTGATGCCGGCGAGCCCTTACGACACTGTAGATTTCCAAAGCAAGCTTTACACCTTCCAACTGCCCCGCAACTCGCTCTTCCGTGGGAGAACCCTCATTCAGAGCGGCGTTGTCAAGGCTCTCCCACTCCGCCTTCCCATCGCTCCTTCTCGTCGTTGGTGTTTCGTAGTACGAGGCACCGCGGACTGTGGTTTCCTGGCTTCCAGAAAATGCTGTAGACTAGTACTCAGGTGCTCGGACAGATTGTTGCAGACTGTATCTGAGCTTGTTATTTGTGTCAGTGTCGTGGCCTGGCCCCTGGCCACAGTGTACGTCTTGCTGTCAAGTCATGTTCCAAAATACTTCAAACACTGTGTCATTCAGGTCAAGCAATAATGATAATTCAGCAGCACTCGCAGTGGAGTGCAGTTTTCCTGGAATCATCAGATCCGATTGTAGTACCGAAATAATCAAATCCACGATTTGAGAACCGTAGAGATTGTTCCCCCCCCCCCCCCCCCTTCCCCTTCCGAGAGCACACCAAGTAACTTCCCGACTCCCTATCGCCCGTGACACAGACAGCTGGCCTTGCTCCTCGGGACAGAGGTTAGAGGGCAGTGGTGACAGAAGAAAAGCTTCTTGGCCAAACATTCAGAGAGAGAGAGACAGCAAGCGAGAGAGCCAGGAGGGGGGGCGGGGGTGGTTAGAGGGAATGAGATAAGAGAGAGCGAGAGACATGTACAAACACCAAGCGTGCGATGGAGAAAGGAAAAAGGAAAGCAAGCAAAGAGAGAATGACGGAGAGAGAGCGAGCGAGAGTATGGGCCGAAGCGAGCGAGGCCTGGATGGAGCAAAAGTTTTTCAAGTGGAGCTCTAGAGTGATCGATTTTCAGTGTCCGGCCCTCTCGGTAGAGTTTGTTGTTTCAGTCGAAAGTTTTATAAAAAAAAGAAAAAAGTACTCAGAGGCCTTTTTCTGTGTTGTACTATATTGTTGACGATATTATAATAATATTCAAGTGGGAAAAGGAAAAGATTTTTTAGATTTTGTTATGCTTTTTAGATTTTAGGTGATTTTTATATTTTGTATTACTAAAACCATTCAAGTGAAGACAATTTTCAGTAGAATGTTATAGAAAAATTATTCTTCAAATTTTTTGTTTTAAGTTTGATTTATAAAAAAGTTCTATTTATATAAAAAACTATTTCTTTAGAAAAGTTCAAGCTATAAAAAATTTGAGCTATAAAAAACTTTGAAGCTAGAAATTTTTTACATTATTAACAATAGCTTAACTTTCATTATAGCTTTAACTTTTTATAATTTTTTTTTATTTTTTTTAATTGTTACTAATAGATATGTTTATTAAATATTATAGTATCGTAACAATCTGTAGTCGCTAATCGTTGTGTCGTCTCCTTTTGGGATGTTGACGATAATAGTTTTGCGTCAGTCACTGTGAGTGCATTCGCACGATTTCAACCAGTTGAAGAAGCGTACCAGAAAGCTCACAATCCGCGTGCCTCCGTACTTGAGCATCTCGTTCTTGATCTTATCACGTGAGCACGCTTTGTGATTCTGAAGATTTTCCTTGCATAGCTTCACTTCCTTCTCTGTAATTATATTCTAGCAGGCCAGTCTCAGTCCTGATTTCCTCTGCTTGCGCCATTGATTATAATTGGTCGCGTAGGTTGTCGTTTTACTGAAATGTTTCGCTTGCCTTCCGCTCGTGCTCAATCATTTGCCTACAACTTTTTTTTTTCTAACTTTTTTTTTCAAATCACCTTTTTCTTTTTTCTTTCATATGTAGGTTCTAGTGATGGTTAGAGCCAACATCAACTTCAAAGCAGGTAAACTCCATATGTAAGTTCTACTGTTCGTTAAAGCGCTCATCAACTCAAGTTCAAAGCATGTAAACTCATTCAATATTCAAAATTTTGAGGTGCTGTTCGCACAGAATTCAATGTTTTTATTAGCAATAGATAGCAGACTGTTTAGTTTTTCAGTGTATTAAAGGTATTGCTGTGTTCCAGAGTATGTTCTGAATTTTGACAAACTAATTTTCGACTTATGTTTTCCTAGTTTTTTTTTTTGTACCGTACTTCTCTGCAAAAACCCTTAGGCAGGATTACTCAACATAACATGTGAATTCATTTGTGCACTTGTGTAAAAATGAGTGCAGAGTGCATCATGCAAACAGCATTTTTCAGTTAAAAACACCATACTTGCTATGTCTTGAGAAGTGAAAATTGCGGTCGAAAATAAGTATGAAAAATATTAGCTACAATTTTTTTCTAAAACAAACAATTGTGTCATGTCTGCTTTTGCTTGAAACGATGTGGTTTGAACATTTACCTGCTTTGAAGTACTTGACATCCGACATGATTTTGGTGGCGCCGGCACGTGAATTTCTGCTGCAATATTTGACAAGACCATGCAAATTCCCGGAGAGGAAACCAGGAAAATTTCCAAAAAATATTTGAACACACATGCCTATCGACATACGTAGCCTTTGAAGTGAAGGCAACACTAATTTTTTTTATTTGACTGTTTTTGCGGGGTCGACATTGGTAAAAAAAGTTATGGCTAGAGAGAGTTTTGTGTTTTTTTTTTTTGTGTTTCTCATACATACTTTCACGTCCCGTGGCCTTGCACAGTCTTTCCAAACGTTGTGCCCATGCTGTCTGCAAAATGGTGTGTTGTAACCTCATCTGTAGCATGTGTTGTTCTTTCCTCCCTGAAGCCATTTTTTGCACCTGTCTTGTATCACTCCTATATGTGTTGTGTGTGCTTTTCTGGGAATGTAATGTGCTGAATCTATTCACAATCACATGGTCTTTGTTTTGCATATGTTCAACTACTGCTCCTTCCTTTGTAACCTTGCTGTTGGTGATCTGTTCTGGGCTGCAGACAGGCTAAACAAATCATGAGTGAAATCTTGAGAGATTTTCAATTTTTTCTGCACTTTCTGTACAAAATGTTTTTATTAAATAGTCTCTTTGATTTCCTTCACTTTCTGTACTTGTGCTGGCTTTGTATTTAAATCAAAACATTTCTGAGTGAGAGCCTTATGTCATATTTTTGCTGATTTTCGCTGGTTTGTTTGCAGGCTTAAGGTTACCTTTTTGTAAAAAAACTTTGCACATTTAATTATAAGCATACATAGAAAGATAGTACATAAAAATGTATTGAAGAGCATACAAGGAACATATGAAAACTGACTCTGATTTTTGGTCATCACAAGCACCATTTTTTGAGGTGGCATGGTAGCTAGTTTTTTCCGGTGGGGGGTGTGTAAATTAGTTGGAAAAAAGCGGTGGGCGACGGGAAATCGATTGGTTTGAAGTCAGTTTTTACTTTTTTTTCAATGATTCTTTCATGAAATTAAATGTTTTTACTTATAGTTTTGAAATGTACAATTTTCATATGATAAAGTTTAACGGATCTATGTTATTATGCTAACGACCACTCGCCCATAGGAGAACTTACATATGCAGCGCTGCTTCCTCATCGGAACCGACTTCATCTGCACATGCATCTTCCAAAATCTTGTTTTCTTTGGGGACCACCATACGTTGGCGGTATTCTTCCTATTCTTGTAGTTTTCCCGGAGTGTGCATGCCAGAGTGCAATCGTGCCTCCGAACAGGAGCAGAAGCTTTGGACCGCTGGACCCCGCCCAAACGCTTTGACAGCTTTCAGTACGTGGCCATGGTAGCGCTCCTGAAGTTGGCAGCGGTTTCATTCTGGACCAGCTTCCACGCTTGCTCCTTCTTCTCCTTGCATAACCTTCTGACCGCCTCACTCGCCTCTTTATATCTTTGCCAGGCTTCTTGGTTGGCCTCATTCCTTCGCCAGAGGTAGTATGCCTCTCTCCGTCGCGCAATCATCTCCCTAAGACTCTCATCAAAACATGCATTAGTAAACACTGTGCTAATCACCCGAACTCCGAGTCCCAAGACATTCGCGGCTGCGCCCGTGAAAGCTCGGACCACTAAGCTAGCGACCCTATCTACCTCCTGCTGAAGCACATCCGGGCCCTCCACTGCTGATAGATCTGGGAGGCCATCTGGCAACAGCCCCGATATACCAGCTGCAAAGGTCTCGTCGTACTTCAACCTAAGCTTAGATAGCTCACTCTCCTTACCCTGAGCTACCCTGCCTATCAAGCGCTCTGCATTGAATGCTTTGTACCTCTTTACCTGCTTTTTGGGGGGTGGCTGTCCCCCCCAGACCAGTTCCGCCCACACAGCTTTGTGGTCGGTATCAAGGTCTACCTCGTCGATGCCGAAGCTCGCCTCCTCCGCCAGCTCGGGAGAGGCGCAGATGTAATCCAGCAGATGCCTTCGTCCACCTACATGTTCCTGCTTAGACCACCAATAATTGTCCCCCCGTGGTTGCGAAAACCCCTTGAAATTGCGCAACCCCGTGGTAACAAGCATCGCAGCCAGCAACTCACCATTCTCACTTCTAACCCCTGTACCCTCTCATCTATCTCGCCAAAGGGGCCCACCACTCCCTCCTCCCGCGCTTTTCTGGCGGGCCCAAGCTTAGCATTAGCATCACCAACCGTTACCACATGATATTTGGTGGTGAAGTAGGAGACGGCCGCCTGCCACGCCTCATAGGCTGCAATAGATTCCTCTCGTTGATTTTCTTGGGGGAAGTAGCAGTTGCCGACGAACACATCCGACGCCGTCGCGCTCCCAGACGACAGTCTCACCCACAATTGCTGTGGGTGTGGAACAGGCGCCTGTACAATGGTAGCGCACGGTGCCAGATAGTTGGCCACCAACGTCAAGACTCCCCCCAAGAGACGCGAGCCCGCACCAGTTGCAGCCGCATTGCCGAGGTCTGCGAAGCAGTTGACTTGGAGCTTCTCCACCTTCTGCGACGATAGGTTGTGCTCCTGGACTCCGACGATCACCCAGCCTCGCTCCTTGTAGTGCTCCTGCCATTCCCCAAAGCCTGGGCTATCCACACCCACTTTGCCTTGCCAATTATGTGAGGCCACCCTCAGTGTGAAGCATTTCACAAATTTGGAAGAACGAAGCTGGTGCCGATGCCTGCGCTTCGGTTGAGCCCGCCTGGAGCACTCCGCCACCCTCCACGGCCCATCCTGCACCCTCCGCCCCAGCTCCTCCAGCTCCCGCATCCCGCCCCACTCAGCCGAGGGAGATTCACCGCCTAAGGCTTCGCCCTGGGGCTCGTCGACTTCCACGTCAAGCACCCAGTAGCCAAATCCCTGCTTGCGAAGCTCCCTCTGCATCTCTACATACTGGGCACCCCCCCCCGTGCAGCCCGCTGCTTCTCTCTTTCCCGGAAAGTCCTACCCGTCGCAACGTAAGCCTTCCCCGTGAAGAACTTACGCTCCCGCAGCAGCCGCACCATCAGCTCCGCCTCCTCACTAGACACATTTAATCCGCAAATGCCGCCCGCTGCCTCTGCCCGCTAATTCCACCTCGACTTCCCCAAACAAGAGCCATGAGTATGATGAGCAACTCGAGAGAGAGAGAGAGAGAGAGAGAGAGAGAGAGAGAGAGAGAGAGAGAGAGAGAGAAAGAGAGAAAGAGAGAGAGAGAGAGAGAGAGAGAGAGAGAG